>BMAC01000267.1:737942-759574 GCA_014905375.1 Phtheirospermum japonicum | reverse complement strand
GCTTTTCTGAACACAACCAATCTTTCTCTTTTCCAGCTAAGTTGCTTGTAACACATCATACATAGGTGTAACAGGTCTTATTTCCTCGAAAATTGTTGGGGCAAAGGATGATAATTTCTGAATTTGTGCTTATTAAACCATGAAGCAATAAAAATCGAGCTTTTTGAAAAAAAAAAATCTTCCTACGTTTCTGTTTTTGTGAATTAAGTATTCCTATTGTAATACTTTTGCTCGTTTTCAATCTGTGAATAATTAATTATGTAGAGTTCAAACATAAATCCTGAACTACACAAACCAAAGTAGATCCTGATATAAATATGGGGTATAACCTGCAAGTTTCAGTTCAGTTTACTTTATATTGATAGCACTCAAAGATACCCTAATTTCGAATATAGTTCGATTTATCTTCTAACAATTTTCATCAAATAATCATACAGTCATCTCGAACTTTTGATACTGTTAGATACAATTTTACTCATAATGCGTAAGTGAGGCTACCTGTCAAATATGTAGGGATACCAATTTTTTCATATATCTGCTTTTCAATTATAATGCTAGGCACTATGACTACGCTCTTATCTCCTTAAGAAACTTTGATTTCAGCACCATTTTTGACAAAGTTTTATTGTTTGTAACAGATGCCACCATGTGAGCATGCATAAATTTGTATTTTGTTCGCTTATATGTGTGATTAACTACAAAAACTAGGTGATAGTGCGTGTGAGACCGCCACAGAAGGAGGAAGAAGATGGAGGAAATGTAGTTCAGAAAACTACAGAAGATTCGTTAACGATTTCAGGGCAAACCTTTACGTTTGACTCCATTGCTGATATTCACTCAAGACAGGCAAGATTACCCACTTCTTGATCATTTCAGGGCAAACCTTTACGTTTTAGGATGCTTTTTCTGTTTTTATAAATTAGTTCGATAGGTTATTGTCTTTGAAGTGTGACTGAAGATGACAGTGCTAGGGGGAGATTGGAAAACTGTTCCTTTCTAATTAAGTGTTAGCTTAAGGGAGCTGTCAATCTGCCTTGATTGATGATGGCTTGATTCTGGCTAGTTTTTCTAGATAAAATGTTCATGTCCACGATGAAAGTATATAATACTTGTAGTATCTGTGTTAACCTTTTTCTTGAAAGTATATTACTTTTTCACTCTCTTGTTAGTATATTCTAAAAAGGTGCATCCCAAAGTCAACTTATAGAGATTATATTGGACTCCATATTTTTTGCGCCTTTATTTGAATATTAATGCTTAGATAGCTCATTACAGATGAGAAGTTTCATTTGGTCAACTATTAACAAACTGGGTTGCTGTTATGTTTCTGATGCTGCACATTGATATTGGAACTTAAGTAGGTCAGTTTTACTTTATTATTATTTTTATAATAATTATCTTTTATGTTTTTTTGTAGATTCTATGCTGCTTGAAGTCATAGTGGCACTGGAGTATCTTCACTGTCAAGGTAGAGCTTCTTGCATAAATTTATTTTATAGAAATTGAAAAGTAACACCATTGATTTAAAACCTTATATTATTTCCTTTTTCTGCTGCATGTGTAATCTACAGGGATTTAAAGCTAGAAAATGTTTTACTTCAAGGCAATGGGCATGTCTTAATGACGGACTTTGATTTGTCCTGTTTGACATCTTGYAAGCCACAGGTGTCTTTATATTTAATGCACATTCTACCTTGTTTAAGAAGATGACTCATGGTATATTGGGCATTTGTGCAGCTTTGAACAAGAAAATGTTTTTCATTTTTTTTTCCGTTCTTAAAGTTTCTATTTTAGATAAACTCTTTGTTGATGTTAATGATTTTGGTGTATTTATGAGTGAACTAATTAATATATGCACAATATGTACTATTGKTGATTTGRTGTATTTGTTGGTGTAATGATTAATATATTTAAAATACAGTATTTATGTTTTTGTGTAATTGTTGGCTCTGGAATGTCATTTGCATTTTTTTTAATTTTTTACAAATTTGTAAACGGTTATTAAAAGATCTCTTATAGAAACCTCACTTTCTAGAAGGGTTTCATTAAATCCGTTCTAGAAACAATACTTTTCTAGAAGGAGTTTATTGGAAGAACATGTCCTTCCAATATATGCGATGTGATCGCTCCTCCAAACTTATCGACATGAGGTTGTTGAAACGAAAAATTGCGAAGAATTGGCACGACATGTCGTGCCTATTGGTATTTAAGTTACAGGAACGACACAAAGTGGTTCCTATAGAGCTACTGGTAGATGTCTATAGGAACGACAATTTTGGAACGACTTGTCATTCCTATAGACCAAAAGGAAAGACAACAGCATATGTAGGAACGACTTTTATCCTTCCAGTTGGTGTCATTTGTTGTAGTGACTAATAAATAACATACTAATTAAGAAGTAAAATGAATTCAAATAAAGAAAACGCACACATACCCCACTGGAAATAACAACTCCGGTAACAACGGGTACCAAAGTCATGTAAGTCAACCACGCCTCCCTTTTCAGAATCATCATGTACGTAAATACGACGGTGAAAAAAGGTGTTGTGGCTCCAATTGCCTGATTAAAGCTCACCGACAAATACTTGAGCGACATGTTGCCGCCAACAACCGAAGCACAGAAACTCGAGCTGAGGGCCAATCTTCATGAACTGAACCCTAGATCTTATCGTCTACATCGGGACCATCTTCATCCGTGCGATCGTGATGTAGCTCAGCAACGAACAAGTCGTCATGTGGCACATCGTCAGAAAAACCGGGTACTTGAACCCGTAATTTCTCAGCAAATACTTGTTGAGAAACAAAACCCCAATGTTGGATGAATACCACAATGCCCCCAAACCGATCATGAAAACCCGAGCCGTGGATTTCATCGCTTCGAATATTTTCTGGAAAACCCGGTGACCATGGTACCGATCTCATCTGTCGCCGACCTACTTCCCTTACCCCAAGAGACTAGGATAATTAAATATAATTATTGGATATTACCTGATCCGGAGAAGCTTGAAGCCTTCAAGAAAGCACTCAACCTCCCTGAGACCACCAAAATGGTCTTACCCAATATTCTCCAATCAGACCCCCTAAAACCTCATGTAGATCATATTACATTTTTTGACGAGCTGCTTAGGTCGGGATTTAGATTCCCACCGCACCAGTTTTACATCGCCAATCTATTCAAAATCCCCCTTCTGCAATTGTCCCTCAATTCCATGAGATTTATGGTGGGGCATATTATTTTGTATAAATACTATGATACTCTACCTGACCCAAGATTTTTCCAATTCTATTTTCAAATAAAATATCAAAAAAACTCGTTTTATTTTTCTGCCCGCTCCGGCAAATCTCGCTTTTTGGTAAATCCGCTGTCCAAAGTGCCTGAATGGCGAAGGAACTTCTTCTTCATTCATGAGAACTGGTCCTTTGATAGCGAGCTGCAAACCCCAAAACAATCCGATCCTCCCACTCCTAAACATTTTCACCTTTCGTACAAAATATACTCTGACCAGCTCGCAGAATGGAGTAAGCGCTCATTTGACGTGGTGCGACTCACTAGCCGGTCCAAAATTTTCTCCTTCGTGAGCATCAACTCTCGACTTGTTGATCCAGATCTAGCAATGACCAGATCAGAGTTCGGTAGGTTTTCTGAGGTATAACATTCACACCATTACTCATAGCAATTAAAAATTAATCTTAAACCATTGTCCCATTATTGCAGATACATTCGTCAGCACTTGCGTCTCGTCGAGCTCCGAGTGGACCCCTGTACTAACTGATCCACAGCCCGTTGTCACATCAGCACCTCCACCTCTTATTATCAACATAGATGAGGTGCTGAATCAGGCATTTGGGGCAGAAGATGACCCGGAGATGACAGACGACATGGAAGAGGTGCAATTAGTCAAGAGATCCTACAAGGGGAAGCGATCAGCCCGAACACCTGCTATCCTTCCCTCTAAGAGCCCGAGCACTCCACCTGCTCCAAAATGTCGCCGCCTCCAAAAAACCCATGGCGCTGTCACATCCAGCTCGCCAAACCTAGAAAAAGAACTGGCCAACTGTAAGGATGCGGCCCAGATAAAGGCTCTCCTCCAAGAATGCACGCTGACCCAGGTAACTTCAATTTCTTAAACATGGCCTCCTTTAAAAAACTGCCACCATTTAGTTACTAATTTTCCCCTTTGTTTGCTTTCTATTTATTTTACGCAGCTGGACACTCTGTACTCCACTCTGTCCACTCAGTTGCTGGCTCGATCCTCCGAGATTGACCTCCAAAAAACTTGCGACGAGTTGACGCTCCAAGCCGAACAGCAAACCCGACAACTATCCTTGACCCGAGAAGAGCTAGATGGGGCTAATCACTTGCTGAAGGCTCGTGAAGAGGAAATACACATTCTGAAGAGACATGTAGACAGTCTGAAGGATGAAACAGGTCGTCTAGCCCAGGAAGTCAGAAATCAGTTGGACAAGGCTTTCCAGGTCGATGAGTTAAAATCACAAGTTCAAAAGCTCGAGGAGGTTGTGCGAGTTAAAGAAGAGCAGAACCCGGTGGCCCACGAGCAGGGTATTATTGAAGGTCGTCGAGCCTTCCTGCGGAGCGAGACGGGCAGGAGATTTGTAGATGCCTACCGAGAGGATCTATTAAGGGCTTACAAGAAATCCTCTATCTACTTCGTAAGGATGGCAGTAGGCAGCCGGGAATGGGTGTACAAAGTCGCGGGGATAATCAAGGATCAGCTCGCGGCCATGAATGTCACGTATACCCCCGACGTACTAGCTATCATTGACATGCTCCCCCCTTTTAGCTTCTGGAAGTGCGACATGAAGCAGCCAAAAGATGCCAAATGGGGGGCGTCATTTCGTCTAATAATAATATTTTTATAAACCACGTTATGCCATTTTCAATACTATTCAATTTTTGAATAATAATTAGATGATTATATATATATATATATATAAGTCTACAGTAATCAATTTTGTTTGCTGGAAATGTGCTATACAGAAATACATGTATCAAAACTCAAAGTGGTGCCAATTTAAACTGGTGCATGGTGAAAAAAAAAATATTTGAATTTTGAACCAACTCGGATTATTCATTCATGTATGGGGTTTTCTATTTTCTTATTCTCTCTCTCTCTCTCTCTTTTAAGTGACATATACTGTACTTTATGAGAAATCTGGGAATTTTGAGAAAATAAATATATTCCTTTTTTTTTATAAAATATGCATAAATATACATGCAAAAGTCAACTGGAAATCTTTATTCTCCAGTAAGAGATCGAAACTACCTTGCCCTCCTCCCTCCCGCCGGCCCTCTATTTACAACCATAGATCTTTTAATATAAAAGTCTAAAATTAATTTAATAGTCCCTATTAAGCCCTATAAAGTAAAAAATGGTGTCGTGAAGGCACTTCCATATATATATATATACAATAATTTATTTAAATATTTTAATACATTCAAATCCAAATATTTTTATTTGAGGTAAAAATAAAGAAATTGCCGCGGATACAAATACGATATACTAGTCTATACAATACAAGAAAAAAAACTCTCAATCAAAGAATATCGATGATACTAGGACATTTCCTTCTTTGATTTCTTTACCATGTAATTCGTAGAGATAATCTGTTGAGAAATTTATTCTTGTCAATAATTCCTATTTTGTTATTTGCCTTTCTTGGGTACAAAATAAATTAGGGAACTAGATTTAGGACTTTATTTGTTTCCTAGTTGATGTACAATACTTTATTTAGTTTTTTAGGTTGTGTTTAGGATTGGTTTTACTTGTTTACCAAGTTTAAGATTCTAGGATTATCTATTTAAGATAAGAGAATCCTAAAGTTTGGAAGTACTTTTTACGCACGGGATTTTTGAGCAGAAGATGCACGACGCAAAGCAAAAGACGCACGACAAGGAAAGAAGAAGAAAACTACTTGGAGCTATTGTTCTAAACCAACAAGCTATTCGAAGTTGCGTGACCAACGGAGAAGAGATTTTCAACCTAGGCGACAAGTATTTAGTATCAAGGTTTTGATATATTAGTTTTCATATATTACTTAATACTTTTGTATTGATCGAACAAGAAAGTAATATAGTTTTCGGGTTTGTACACCCAAGTTCACAAGTATTTTACTTGTGAACTAAATTTTATTTGTTGTGTTCACAATTTAATTTCCGCTGCATAATTCTCGATTAACTCTGTTTGATGTTGTTAACCAGTGTTAGCTAACATTGATAAACAACATCATAAACTGAGACTTATTTTCAAAACCATAAACCTTCAAATTTTACAATCGGTATCAGAGCAGGTTACTTAACCTTTTAAGTACTGATCCTTATTTTTAGGTACTATAGATGCTCAGGGTAACCCAAAGCCTCCGATCCTCATGGGGATAACTATTCCCTCTGGAAACAAAGGATGCAGTGGCACTTAAAGAGCATTGACAAACGTGCATGGAGAACCGTCCTCATTGGATGGGAAAAGCCAAGTGTCACTGATGGTGAAGGCGACACCATCCCTAAAAAGGAGGTAGACTGGACTGTTGACGAAATGGCTGCTGCGAATTGAAATTTCAAATGCATCAACACCTTGTGTGGTTTTGTAGATGCAAGTTATTACAGAGTCATCAAGAATTGCGAGTCAGCAAAGGATGCATGGGATGCACTCTAAAGTGTGTGTGAAGGAACTCAGAGTGTAAAGAGATCAAGGCTGAGAATGTTGATGTCCACCTTCGAGGCAATGAGAATGGATGAGAAGGAGTCTATCATGGACTACGCCATGAGACTGTCAGATATTACGAACGAGTGAAAAGAGCTTTGTGAATCAATAACTAACTCCCGTCTTGTAGGAAGATTGCTGAGATCCATCTCAAAGAAGTTCAATATGAAGGTGGTTGCCATAGAAGAATCCAAAGATGTTGATGATATAGAGTTCAACACCTTAGTTGGAAAATTCAAGCAATATGAGATGGAACACCTTGGTTCCAACTCAAGAGACAAGAATGTTTCTCTTTCGTCTGATGTTAATGTTGACAACGATGAAGACGATGAGGAATTCGACATGAATGGGATCTTAAAAAGGATGGAGTCCACTACTCTAGAGGAAGAGGAACTATCCTTCGTGACCCAACATTTTAATAATTTCCTAAAGAAGAAGAACAGCATGGGAGGGTCAAGCACAAAGTCCAGACCACAGGCGTCTACTCCAAAATTCACGGGACGCGCTCTTCCCAGAACTCAGTCGACCTCGTCAATTCCTAATACATCCAGCCCCACGAAACCTCTCAGTGAGGTGCAATGCCACGAATGTAAGGGTTGGGGACACTATAAGAATGAGTGTCCTAACACTCTTAGGAAGAAGAGCATGGTTGCTACAGACTTTACTCAGGATGTCAATGATTCCGAGTCAACTGAGCCTATTCCATCCTTATTCACCAATGTTGTGTGGGACGACGATGTCCATGTTGGTATCCTTAAAGACAACATCGTGTGCCTGAATGCCGAGACTACTGATTACTTTGAGGAATACGAGCAGCTGAGTATTGAGCACAAGCAGTTGTTTGTCAGTTGGGGAAAACAGGTACTCAAGGTCAAGGATCTCATGAAGGAAGTAGAAAAACTAACCAAGGAGAATGATGATCAACTCGAAATAATTGTCTGCCTAGAAACGTCACTCACCAAGAAGGATGCTGAGCTAGACAAGATGAGAACCGAGTTGATAAAGGTTCAAGGAACTATCACGAATCTGAACAAAGGCAAGGCAAAGCTCGACGAAATCCTGGAGACAAGCTTCCCAGAAACCTCAAAGCATGGAATTGGCTATAAACCGATTCAACCAACACAATCCTCAAGCCAAGAACAAAATCGACCAAACGGCACAAGAAGAGAAGGAGACAGTTCGTGTGCCATCATTGTGGTGAGCCAGGTCACATTCGACCTTTTTGCTGGAAGATTATTGGCGAGAGAAGACACTTTCAGAGAACAAATGTAACTACCAAACCCCATGTTGGTCCCCATGTTACCAACATCAATATCAACACCAGGTCCAAACAAGTGTGGGTCAAGAAAAATAACGTCAAGTGCAGTATGATCCATACCTCCCTGAAGTCCCACGTCCTTGGAGCCTGGTCTTTCGATAGTGAATGCTCCAAGCATATGACTGGGTCAGAGAAGCTACTTTCCAATATTGTCAGATTTCAAGGAGGAAAATTAAGGTATGGTGGAGGCAAAAATGGCCAAATCATTGGTCAAGGAACTCTTTATGTTCCTGGAATTGTAACTTTGGAAAATGTGTTGTTGGTAGAAGGACTTACTGCAAATTTGATAAGCATAAGTCAACTGTGCGATGGAGGTTTTAGTGTCAAATTCAACCGTGAAAAGTGCGAAGTCTATGGGGAGAGTGGACCGTGTATACTCACTGGACAAAGGACTTCAGACATTTGCTACCAAATCCAAAGTGATGCCTTTTGCAAGTTGTCTCAATTGAGTGATGCTGAGGTGTGGCATCAAAAGCTCGGGCATGTCAACTACAAGATGATGGACATGTTGGCCAAGGAAGAAGCTGTGTCTGGGCTGCCTAAGCTCAACACCATGATTATTCTGATGTGCGAGGCATGCCAGAAAGGAAAGCAGGTAAGGGTGCCACATCCAGTTCAACAAAGCCTCACTACATCTTCTTGCTTCGAACTCCTTCATATGGATCTCATGGGACCACTTGAAGTCAAGAGCCTTGGTGGAAAGAGGTACGTTTTAGTTATTGTAGATGATTTTTCTAGGTTCACTTAGGTAGAATTTCTAAAAGAAAAATATGAAACCTTTGAAGCTTTCAAAAAACTAGCAAAAAGGCTGTGTGTAAGATTTGATGTGAACATTGGTAGGATTAGAACTGGTCACGGTAAAGAGTTTGAAAATTCATCTTTCTCAAAATACTGCACTTCAGAGGGCATATGTCATGAATTTTCTTCACCTATTACTCCCCAACAAAATGGTATAGCTGAACGGAAAAATAGGACTCTTGCTGAGATGACTAGAACTATGCTCATTTCGAATGGCATAGCAAAACATTTTTGGGCTGAAGCAATGAATAATGCATGTCATATCATAAATAGGGCTTATTTTAGACCAGGGTCATGTACTACTCCCTATGAGCTGTTGATGGGTAAAAAACCGAACTTAAGCTATTTTCATGTATTTGGATGTATTTGTTATGTGCTCAGGAACAAAGTGGATATTCAAGAACAAGACTAATGAGGTTGGAAACATCGTAAGGAATAAAGCTCGACAGGTTGCGCAAGGGTATACACAAATTGAAGGAATCGATTTTGGTTAGACATTTGCCCCGGTTGCCCGCATTGAGTCGGTAAGACTTTTACTTGCTGTTGCTTGTTATATGAAGATTTAATTGCATCAAATGGACATTAAGAGTGCTTTTTTAAATGAAGTCTTAAATGAAGAAGTGTATGTTGAGCAGCCTAAAGGATTTGTAAATCCTCAAAAACTGAATTTTGTTTTGAAATTAAAAAAGGCTCTTTATGGTTTAAAACAAGCTCCTAGAGCTTGGTATGAAAGGCTAACTCAACATTTACTTTATTTGAAATTTAGACGAGGGGAAGTTAACAAAACTTTGTTCTTTCTTAAATCCAATAAGTACATCTTAGACGTCCAGATTTATGTAGATGATATTATTTTTGGATCCACTAATGAGCAGATGGTCAAGGAGTTTATCACTCGAATGTCCAACACAATTGAGATGAGCATGGAAGGTAATCTCTCGTACTTTCTCGGTCTTCAAATCAAACAACTTGATGACTGGATTTTCCTTTCCCAAACTAAATATGCTAAGAACCTAGTCAGAAAGTTCGGGCTAGAAAGTGAAACTCATAAGAAAAACCCACTGGGTAAAACTGTGAAGTTGACGAGAGATGATGTTGGTAAGGGTGTTGATAACACCATGTACAGAAGCATGATAGGGAGTCTGTTGTATTTGACAGCAAGTAGACCTGATATTATGTATAGTGTGTGTTTGTGTGCTAGATACCAATCTAATCCAAAAGAGTCACACTTGAAAGCCGTTAAAAGAATTACTAGGTATATTGCTGGTACAACTGAATTAGGTGTGTGGTATACAAAAGATACTGGTAATGAACTTGTAGGGTATACTGATTCGGACTGGGCTGGGGATGTGGTAGATAGAAAGAGTACTACAGGGGGCTGTTTTTTCTTGGGTAACAATCTAATCTCTTGGTACAGCAAAAAGCAAAATTGTATTTCTCTTTCTACATCTGAAGTCGAGTATATTGTAGCTGGAAGTGCGTGCACACAATTATTGTGGATGAACCAAATGATAGAAGACTATGGTCTGCACAGTAGTATCTTGACTGTGCTGTGTGACAATTCCAGTGCCATTGACATCTCGAGAAATCCAGTCCAGCATTCTCGAATCAAACACATTGACATAAGGTACCACTTTATTCTAGACTTAGTTGAGAGGAAGATTGTTAGTCTTGAGCATATTGGAACAGATAATCAACTTGCTGACATCTTCACTAAGGCATTAGATTTCGAGACCTTCTCTCGTTTGAGAAGAGATCTCGGTATGTGCATTGTCTGAACCAATATTGGTTTGTGATGTTGTGACACCCCATATCAACATCAGTCACAACATCTGTATACTTTTGCATGCATTTTTATTCTTTTCATACATATTCCTAATGCATTGAGTTTGATTGAAAGTGCAATAAGGTCCTGTGTTGCAATAAAAGTGATGACAAAAAGGATCAACCTCTTCAATTAGGTGATTGTGGGACTTGCCCGCAGAAATTAATTTTCTCCCAGGTTCAAAAACAAGAGGTGTTAAACAGCAATTGCTGAAGATTAAAAGATTCAGATCCCGTCAAAGATGAAGAAGATCTGGATACAAATTGATCCAATCTTTAAATTTCACCTTCTTGAAAGATCTTGACATAGTCATTAACTTGGGTTAAGGGGTAAGTTTCCATTGACTTCACCTAAAGCAATGTTGGTTTATAATGTTATTAGTAATAAAAAGCAACATTGGATCAAGTCACTGAAATCATAATATATTTTTGTATATTCTTTTAGGACATGAATTTTAGGCATCCCATAGGACATTTATACTTTGTGAAGATGCCATCTTATTGTGCGTAGCTTGTGTTTTTGTCTATCTTGAAATCTCTTAATTGTGTTTTGAATCTAGCTAACTAAGTGTTTCAGTGGTGTTATAATCGGACGGCTGGACAGGTAATAACGAGTTTAATTTGGAGCGTGAAATTTTATATTGCACAAGATAGGTACTGCTGGGCTGATGGTTCATTTAAACCAGCTCTCTACTTTGGTCGATTTTGTTTTAAGAGTTGTGCAATTTATTTTTTATTAAAAATGAATTAAAAAAGAGATAATGATATTGGTGTTGTGATCAAGTAGCCTAAACTAAAGGGGAGTGGTGCTGTTTTAGAAGGAAATAAAAATCGTGTTTTTAAAACCCAAAAATCCGCTGGTGGTAAAATTAGGGTTGTTTCCTTTTATTCTTTATTTTCTCTCTCTTTCAACGGTCGGTTTTTGAAAGGATAAATACCTGAATCTTTTTTACCGTTTGATCCTTAACCCTCTGCAAATTGAACTCTCAAGCTTCCTTACTTCTCTCCAGTTATCTCGATTTTCTTGTTTTCTCTTGTGTTTCTGAGAATTTGCAGGATGACGAACTCGTTGCCGCCCTCATCTGTTCCAAAGTTGCCGACAGAGTTCCGTCGCTCCGACAAACAGGCTCCTGCGCCCTATCCCAGAGTTGGTGGCTTGGACATATGCGAAGAGATCGGTGGTGGTTCCTCTTCCAACCCACCATCAGTATCAACATCTCCACCGCCCTCGCCCCCACAAGAATCTCACGACGTTGTTCCATCTCCGTCGCCGATTGACGTCGTGCCTGAAGCCCATGTGTTCCCAGGACAGCTAGGGAACGAGATAAACGTTGATAATCCCTCGGATTTAGAGTTTGTTGCTGAGACGTTTGGAAGAGTGGGTAACCCTACCTTGAAGAGGTCCCGGTGGTTGCGCAACATACCTCCCGGTGTTGTGCCGCCCGCTGTACCGAAGAGCAAAGTAGGGCCGCGCCGCAATGTGCCAATTGAGCACATGAATCTTGCCGAGGATATCACGGTGATGTCCGACCCTGATGATGATGATTACTTCCCTGCACCGGTGGAAGGAGCGGCGCCTCCGTTGCCTTCGGCTCTTAATCTGACGGCGAAGAAGATGCCTCACCGGAAATAGCTTGTGAGGTTGCCGACAAGAGATGTAGCCCGGTGAAAGTCAAGGTTTTTCCAGGTTCCACTACGGCTGAATATTCTTCCCCTCCATATACTATTTTGGATTTTATCACCGGCGAAGTCACCAGCTCTTCCAGACCGAATGCCATTGTTCCTCCTCTATCTTCAGCTAGTTCAGATCAACCCGAGCTTGATCCTGGTTTTTTTGAGTATTCCCCTGACTCTTCGTTCGATGTGCCTCTTCGTGATATTCTTACTGCCTGCAATAAGGACAAGAAGAAAAAGAAAGTTGCTGAGGAGGACGATGTTACTCCTCATGTTGGTTCCCCTATACCAACATCACATCATTCTCCATCTGTTTCGTCTTCCAGTACTGCCTCTGTTCCGATTGCTTCTCGTGCACCCACGCCGACTTCTTCCGACGCTTCTGCTCATTCCCAGTCCTCCACGGGTACTCCTTCTCGGACTCCTGAGCTTGAGGATATGGTGCCTTTTTCGGAGAAGTTTCTGACTGGCGAAGCTGCAGAGTTATTTGATACATACCGTACCCGCCACATGATTGCTGAGCGGAGAGTTCCAGTTGAACTGTTTGAGCGACAAAACTTAATTGCCTACCTCCAATTTAAAGGTATGTACTCCACAATTTCCACTGCCATGCAATTTGTTCGGGATGTTGTTGTTGAGTTTTATGCAAATTTATTGCCGTCTATTGTTGATCCAAACTCTGTGAACTAGGCAAAGTGTTTGTGCGTGGTAAAGTGTTTAGTTTCACCACTGA
Source organism: Phtheirospermum japonicum (assembly GCA_014905375.1). Classification (NCBI taxonomy): domain Eukaryota; kingdom Viridiplantae; phylum Streptophyta; class Magnoliopsida; order Lamiales; family Orobanchaceae; genus Phtheirospermum; species Phtheirospermum japonicum. The sequence continues at coordinate 746,511 of BMAC01000267.1, read as the reverse complement.
CTTAATTGATGAATTGTTTGGCACTGAGCCATATCGGGGTAATTCTACTGTGGATGATATGGATGAGGTTATTTCATTTTTGTCTGGTGGTATGGTGCATACATGGTTTGAACAGTTACCGAGAACTAGGCTTTCTTCTCTCTATTCTATTTTGCGTGAGGTGGCCATTTGCAACTGGGTTCCCTCCAAGTATACTTCGTGTGTTACTCGGCCTCATGCCCAATTTTTGTACCAGCTTGGACGGGGAATCAAGTACAATTTCGGGCAGCATGTATTTGATATTCTTACGAAGTTTGCTACCACCAAGTCAGCCGCATCGTTGTACTTTCCCTCTTTGATATTCAGCCTGCTTGAGAATCAGGGCTTGGGACTTCATTCTGATGATGTCCTTACTGGGGAGGCTGACTGGTTTTCTTTGAGGGGCCAGCATATTACGGGTGCCAGGGTTATTGATCTCCCTTGGCAGGCACTTTTTCAGAACAATGTTGCTAGTGGTGTTGGGACCGGCGCTCCCAACATTGGTCCCAACATGGTCCCCATTTCTGTGCAGGTTATTAAGGCGCATGTGGCTTAGATTGATGCGCAGATGACCCAGCTGAAGGCACTTCGTGGTTCGCTTATGGAGGCCCTTTTGCCTTCTGGTCAAAAAGGGGGAGAAAATGTTGGCGACGCAAATGAGGATGGTGAGGATGTTGCTGCTGATAAGGATGCTGAAGCTGATACGGTTGCTGCCGAGGCCTTGACGAGTCTTGCTCGAGAAAAGCGAAGGAAAAAGATTCGATCTCGCAATAAGGCCTTGTAGAAGATGAAGAGAATGCAAGAGAAGAAGAAGCGAAAGTATAGAGGTGAAGGAACTTCGACATCCCCTCATCGTTCGAAGAGGGTTCGAAGTCAATAAGTTCTTTTTATTCTATTTTGTTTTGATAAGTGGTAGATTGATCACTGTTTGATCAATGTTGGTTTGTAATGTTGGGTTGATGACTTAATAACATTGGGTGTTTTATTTAGAGGGAGTTTACTAACTTAGGGGGAGTTAGTTGTTTTCGTTTGATCTTGTTTTTGCATCTTAGTATTTTGTCGAGAAAGGCAAAAGGGGGAGATTGTTGAGGAATTTATTCTTGGCAATAATTCCTATTTTGTTATTTGTCTTTCTTGGGCACAAAATAAATTAGGGAACTAGATTTATGACTTTATTTGTTTTCTAGTTGATGTACAAGACTTTATTTAGTTTTCTAGATTGTGTTTAGGATTAGTTTTACTTGTTTACCAAGTTTAGGATTCTATAATTGTCTATTTAAGACAAGAGACTCCTAAAGCTTGGAATTACTTTTTACGCACGGGATTTTTGAGCAGGAGACGCACGACGCAAAGCAGAAGACGCACGGCAAGGAAAGAAGAAGAAAACTACTTGGAGCCATTGTTCTAAACCAACAAGCTATTCGAAGTTGCGTGACCAACGGAGAAGAGCTTTTCAACCTAGGCGATAAGTATTTAGTATCAAGTTTTTGATATTTTAGGTTTAATATATTACTTAATACTTTTGTATTGATCGAACAAGAAAGTAATATAGTTTTCGATTTTGTACACCCAAATTCACAAGTATTTTACTTGTGAACTGAATTTTATTTGCTGTGTTCATAATTTGATTTTCGCTGCATAATTTTCGATTAACTCAACTTGATGTTATTAACTAGTGTTGGCTAACATTGATAAACAACATCACAAACTAAGACTTATTTTCAAAATCATATATCTTCGTATAATCAATTAAATAAAGTATTATATAAATTGCTTAATTTGACAAACGAGTCCTTCGATTTCTTTACCATGTAATTCGTAGAGAGAATCAATTAAATAATATATAAATGGCTTAATTTGACAAACGAGTATGTTGCAATGTGTGTGGAGAAATAATTGATTAAATAAATAAATAAATGCAATGTTATATATAAATGAGTTAAATTTGAAAAACGAGTATGTTGCAAATTGTAGAGTAATAAATTACACTGGATAAATTTATATAAATTTAAAAGGAGTAAAAATTAACGTCGCCTGAGAGATTCGAACTCTCGCGGGGAAACCCCATGTACTTAGCAGGCACACGCCTTAACCACTCGGCCAAAGCGACCTTATTGGTATTTTTACTCAATCTTTAGTAAATATTCAATATTTATCAGGCACACGCCTTAACCACTCGACCAAAGCGACCTTAGTGGTAATTTTACCCAATATTTAATTAATATTCAATATCTATTTCTCACGAAAAGCACACCCATGAAAACCGAGAGCAATTTATTACATGCACTTGGGTGCACCTTTCTAGGTGTACCGTGTAAAAATCTGTTATTATTCGATTATACGTGATGATATGTGATAAAAAAAATTAGAGATATGGTTTAATTTTCTATTTTAGGGTTATTTTCATATTTTGGGGTTTAGTTTTCTATTTTTAGGGTTTAATTTTTTATTTTAAGATTTAATTCATTTTTTTTTTAAATTTAGTTATCCATTTTAGGGTTCGTGCAAAAAGTCTATCATTATACCAGTTATATGTGATGATATGTGTCAGTTATATGTGATAAAATGTGTTAGAAATTTAGTGTTTCGAGTTTAACATTCAATTTCGAAGTTTAGTTTTTCATTTTCGGGTTCAGTTTTCCATTTTTAGGGTTTAATTTTTCATTTTAGGTTTAATTTTTTTATTTTAGGGTTTTAGATTTTAAATTTAAAATTTCAGTTATTTCTGATGATATCAGTTATATGTGATTATATGTACAAATTATATGATTTTGTATGTCAGTTATATATGATGATAAATTAAGTTACTGTTACAAGGTGAACTCAGGTCCACGATATAATGATTCAAAATCGAATTAGCAATAATTTGTGCTTAATAATTATAAATTTTATTCGACTGTAAATTTAAAATATAGCCTAAATATAGTCTAAAACGAATGATAAATTTGAAACTAAACCATCTTACCTCCAAAAATATAAATACGCATATAAAAAATGGCAATTTATTAGGTGGACCTGGGTGCACCTTAATAGTTGCACCCTGTTTGGGTGATAATATATGATAGTTATACGTGATGATATATAACAGTTATATATGATGATATATGGTAGTTATACGTGATGATATGTGTCAAAAATTATGAGTTTAAGGTTTAATTTTCCATTTTAGGGTTTTGTTTTACATTTTAAGGTTTCGTTTTTCATTTTTAGGGTTTAATATTTCATTTTAAGATTTAATTTTTTATTTTTTTTATTTAATTTTCCATTTTAGGGTCCCGGCAAAAATCCATCATTCTGCCAGTTATATGTGATGATATGTGTTAGTTATATGTGATGATATGTGTCAGTTATATGTGATGATATGTGTTAGTTATATGTGATGATATGTGTCAGTTATATATGATGATATATGATAGAAATTTAGAATTTAGAGTTTAATATTCAATTTCAGGGTTTAGTTTTTCATTTTAGGGATTGATTTTTTTATTTTTAGAGGTTAATTTTTTGTTTTAGATTTATTTTTTTAATTTTAGGATTTTAAATCTTATATTTAGAATTTCAACTACATGTGATGATATGTATCAGTTATATATGATAATATGTACCAGTTATATGTGATGATATATGTCAGTTGTATGCGATGATAAGTTAAATTATAGGGTGCACTTTACAAGGTGCACCTGGGTTAATGGTATACTCTCTCATAAAAAATTGAATGATTTACCCGAGTCGATCACATGTAAAAATCGAATAATTTACTGTATTGCTTTGTCTAAGTACTATCACTTGATGTACTTAATAGAAAAATGAAAAAACTCAACGCTTAGCCATCAACGTTAACAGTTCTAAAACAAAAGAACAATAAACCTCCCAATTATTCTTGTCACATCATCTTTTCCTCGGGGATAATATATGTTTTATGCTACAGTTGACATCATTTTTTCATAACTCAACCCTGCGTGACTAATTAATTTGGGGGTATTACTCGATTTTTCAATGTTGTTATCATATTAATTGTTGGATGTGACTACACCATCAAAGTTTGAATTTGATTGTCATACTAAAATTAAAACTCAAAAGTATCTTGTTGATAGTTGATCCTATCTCAAAAAACACGTGACCAAAATTGGGTTCACATAGAGCCAAGTTAGTGGCAAAAATCACAAATAACTGATTTGTAACGCGCAGAAAGCTAAATGTCGTCTAGTTCCTGTCAATCATTTAATGTCGAGTGGCGCAAGTAATCCGACTCTCACTGCAAAATCGTCACCGTGCCGAGCTACGCATGGCCGAGTTGAAAATATGAATGCCCTAAATACAATCAGATTTAAATGTATTATAGTCGATCACAATTATTATATATATTGTAATATATATGGTATTGCATTTATTGAATTATTTTAATTGTTTGTGATTATTCATATAAATATTCCCATATAGTTAATGTTGTCATTGATATGGTGAGATGCCATTGATAAAACATTACTCTTAATGACTAACGATTATCAAGATTGGAATATTGATAATATAATATATGTCGGCATGTGGTCTGCATCACATTTTAGAGAATGCAGTAAGTCTCACGACTGCAAATAATAGTTATTCATGATGGACACATGGATACTTTGGAGAGTATTGGTAAACCCTACGGATAAGTTATTTATTGTATGTCTATAAACTTATCAGTTTATAAAGCGTGTGATAATCCTTTGACTTGAGGTTAATACGCACCTTGTTTACTGAGTGATGTACTTTGACCATGACCAATGTTTGCACTCCTTTTCGCGGTAGATACGGCTTGTGTTGGGTGCATCATGATGTAAATGAAGGTGGTAATTGAGTCAAGAAAGAATTCATTTCTCGATTGGAATTTCGAGGGAGATCACTCATAATCTCTATATTAGGTCGACTAAAGTCATTGGCCAATGCAAGAGACATGTTCAATATAGTAATTGAAGTATTGTCTAGTTGTCGACTAATAAAGATGAGATAAATTAATTAAGCCATTGAGATAGACACTTGAATAAATCTTAAGTTTAATCGAGTGATTCGGAATGAAATGATTTCACCAAAGCTTTGTATGAAGTGGCGTCGGTCCGCCTCCTCCAGCCTCGATTCCGGCTGCTCCGGCGGGCTTCTACTGTCGGCGGCTTCGGCTCTTCATGGGCCGTAGCCTGGTGCCGACGGTGGTGGCCGACGAGGCCCGAATCGAAAGCCCTAAATTCGATTTAGGGCTTGGGTAAAATATTTGAGAATTTGATATAGTTTTTGGTTGGATTGTAATTTTAGAAATTTCTGAAATCCCAGAATTGCCCTCAGTTTTTAGAAAATTGCGAGGCTGCCCATAACTTTTCAGAAACTGCATTTTGACCCTAAAAACTTTTCCGAAAGCTGTTTTCAATCCAAATGGCATTTCTATAATTATTAAAGTTTTTAAAAATTACAAAAAGGACCCTAAAACTTTCAGAAAATCTTAAGGGGCTGTTTGGCTATGCAAATTTTGAAATTTGTATTTTTTACTAAAAATCTTTTAAATGGTCTTAGAAATTAATTTTAGATTTAGAGTTTAATTAGTTTCTAAGTTAGAGCATTTTTAGAAATTATTTAGAAATAAGAATTAAATTTAAAATTTAATAATTTTTAAATTTAAACCTTTTAAAATTATTTAGAAATAAGAATTAAATTTAGAATTTAATAATTTCTAAATTTAAACCTTTTAAAATTATTTAGAAATAAGAATTAAATTTAGAATTTAATAATTTCTAAATTTTAAACCTTTTAAAGTAATTTAGAAATTGAATTAAATTTAGAATTTAATTTTTTTAAATTTAAATGATTAACCCATGATTATTATTATATTATTGTATTATTTGATAATGTAAATTAAATTAAGATTTTGAATTTTAATTTAATTATGGAATTGTCTCTCTACTTGCAGTAATTGTCTATGTGCTAGTATATTATTTTTTAGCATAGAGTCTGCATATATTGTCTGGGTAGGCGGCGCCCAGTATTTGTCGGACCGTTTGCTTACAAACTCTGGGTAGGCGGCGCCCAATATTTGTTGGACCGTTTGCTTATAAATTATGGGTAGGCGGCGCCCAATAATTATTTACTGTTCAATTAGATCTTGTTAATTGTTAAACCCCGATAAATGTTCCCCAATAAAATATGAGTCTCATCTTGGATGAACGCGCTGTCCATTATAATTGGGTGAGTACGAGACCTTTTCCGTCCATGAGTATTTGCACCCTAGTGCTTGCTCCGGTCGACGAGGTTAAGACTTGCTCATATATGCATATGTATGCGATTGTGTAATGTGATTGACTCACTTAGTTCTTTCTTGTCGTCCTAGCGTCGAAATCAACTAAGGGCGTAAGACCGAATTAGATTCGATCGACCAAGAGTTATAATTGTCTATAATTTGTTTGGACACCTACCAGTTGTGCTATTGTGCTCATCAGCCCTAGCAGAGGCTGCAATAGTATGAATATGGATCTTGACTCACTATGATCATATTTGATATGAGTCTGTACTTTACCATGGGGTCGTAGAATATGTTAAAATAGTGGGAGCTAATTATTAAAGTCGTTGTTAATTAGTTAATAATTGTGATCATAGGAATTAGAATTAGATTTTTAATTCTCGCTCTATTTATTTTCTCCAGATTATTTAAGATGTCAAGTTTATCATTGAAATGTTTGGTTGAAACGAACAAGTTGACTGGACCAAACTTTATGAATTGGTTGCGCAATCTGCGTTTAGTTTTGAGACAGGAAAAGATTGAGTATGTGTTGGACACACCTGTTCCTGAGATTCCTGATAAAAATTCTCCTGAATATGCCAAATTTGACATGGGTATTCATGGGAAACATAAGGATGATGCAATTTCGGCACAGTGTGTAATGCTAACCGCGATGACAACAGAATTGCAGAGGCAACATGAACACATGGCCCCTTACGAAATGTTGGAGCATTTGAAGAGTCTCTATGCTTCGCAAGCTCAAACTATGGAGTATGAGCTGCTAAAAGATCTCAATAAGTGCAAGCTTCTTGATGGGGGCAAGGTGTCTGAGCAAGTCTTGAAGATGATAGGGTTGATTGAGAGGTTGGCTTCGATTGGAACGAAACTACCTAAAAACGTCTCAGTCAACTTGATCATGAATTTGCTTCCTAGTTCATTTGAGAACTTCATTGTGAATTATAATACAAACAACACGAAAGCGAAGCTTCCCGAGCTTCATAACATGCATAAGACATATGAGTCTTCCACCTCAAAGGGCAAAGCTGTACTCATGGTGAGTACATCTGCTAGATCTAACCTGAAATGTAAGAAAAGGCAGAAAAATAAAACTAAGGCTGGGCCTAATCCTAAAGCTTTGAAGCCAAAAGGGTGTGCTCGTAAGAAGTCAACATTGGCTAAAGATGTGTGCTTATATTGCAAAGAAAATGGACATTGGAAGAGAGACTGTGAGAAGTGGAAAACATTAGATGTTTTTGGCTCCTCATGTATGTTTGTCATTGAGATAAATATGTCTATTAATAACTCTCACTGCTGGGTATTTGATACCTGATGTGGCTCACACATTTGCAATAATGTGCAGGGGCTAAGTGACAGCAGGATGGTTAGATCGGGGGAAGTTTGCCTGTGCGTGGGAAATGGAGCAAAGGTTGCTGCCGAGCTGATTCGAGCTTTTGTGTGTGCCTACTTTATAAATAATTATCAGAAATTTAATAGCTCGCCCGCAAGAGAACGGGATCGCGTGTAGGTTGGCAAGCTTAACTCGAGTCGTCTCTCAAAGACTGATGTTCGGAGTTTTTAATATTTATTTAATCACAATGTTTAACACGAGAACTTGTATAAATTTGGTTTTTGAAAATTATCAACTACTAATAAATTTAAAAGCATCAACTAATTAGTATTAAATAATTAATTTAACCTAAGCTTGAAACTAAATTATCTAAGAATTATTAATCTAGGGATTTTAAAGCAACTAGAATTAATTCTAAATTAATTATCTAATTATTATTCTAAGAATTTTAAAAACAATTAATTCAAAACTAATTAACTAGCATGCATAAACTACCACAAATTAAATCTAAGCATGTGATTCCTTAAGAACAAGATCAAATCCACAATTCTCAATCAATAACATAGCATGAATCAATTATCAACTAATTATCAAAACTAAAGCAATAATTAAACTAACATGAACAAATCCCATCACCAAGCATGAACAAAAGAATAAACGCAGCAGCTATAATAATATTAAAAACTAAAATCTCAGGTCCAAACTTCAGCGATTCAACGTTCAAATCAATCGAGATAACTAAACGGTTCAAGAACTCAAACGAAAACAATTAAAATCTAAAAACTAAGAATTAAACTAAGAATTACTAGAGTTTAGAGAACTTATTAAGTAGCTAAAAGTGCTGAAAGATTTCTGGAAAATCGGACTTTGGATGTAATCAGGGGCTTTAATTTAATTTATGTGTTAACGTGTTAGTTGCTAGCTAATTATTGCAATATGGTTGCAGGTATGATAGGAAC
>BMAC01000267.1:681833-728361 GCA_014905375.1 Phtheirospermum japonicum | reverse complement strand
GTTGATCTCGGTCGAGAAATCGGAGCTTGAACAAACGTCTTCGTCTTGGTGCTTCGGATCTTGAATCTACGACGTAGATCTTTAAAATATGTTGTAGGGTGTTGAAAATAGGTTTCTCAACTCTAGGTAAGTGTTTTGGGTCGTGGTTGTGTGTTTAATTCGAAATATGAAGGGTTTATATAATTATTTTATGACTTGGCGCACAAGAAACCCTAAAAGTCACGATTGCAATGTTAAAAGGCCTGGATCAACTGATGAGTATGAGGTGCCTTATGTGTCTTGGCCAGATTAATTATATTAATTATAATACTCAGAAGTGTTGTTCTTATGGACAAGTAGATGAACTTAGTTAGAAATAGTTAGAAATGCGAAGATGTTTTATTTTATTTTTTAGTCTCTTGTTTATTTAATGAAATAATAAATATATTCAAATTATTCATTATTGGCAATTTTGGTGCACCTGCTTTCATTTCTTTTTTTTTTTAAATTTTTTACTACTTTCTCGCAATGTCAGTCGCCAATTGTCCTATCATCCTATCAATCCTCTCCACACTCTTAGCAAGATCATGCACTATCTTAGAGAGACTGTCAATACTATTCACCTTTTTTGAGAGGTCGTCTATCTTTGCATTCACTTTAACAAGCCCCTCTCTATTAATGAGCGTCTCAGTCACTTGATTTTGTTGCCAAACCAACAATTGATCATTTGGTTTAACCGGATTTGACGTTTGCCCCTTCGTAGGCGGTGGTGGTGAAGGAAGGTACCGTGGGTCGGTCTGTGGCTTCATCGGCGCATAATGTGGGTTCTCAGGACCCCACTTGAAAAAAGGAGAATCACGCTGTGACTGAAATTGGTTTGTGGGTTTCTTCCCAGAATTGTTGTGTTGGAAATTTTACACGGCGTTGACCTATATGTTCGATTCATCGTCAAAAGTCACTGAACACGCATTCGCTTCATGTCCAAATGCTCCACAAATTCCACATGTCTCTTGTGAAGGTTGCGATTGTTGCTGCATCATCATGTTCGTCAACAACTCCACTTGCTTTGTAAGTTTATCGATCTTGTCATCTTCCGCTCGCGCAACTGAAACCTCATTCACTCTAAGTTTTCGAGGCCTTGAACTTGTTTTCCTCGACTTGTCACTTATTAATTCAAAAAGATCTCGTGCTTCCTCCGCGGTTAAGCCCCCGAAATCTCCTGCTCGTGTTTCCACTTGTTGCTTGAAATTCGGCAATAATCCTTCATAAAAGTAATTGTTAACCATTTCGTCATTGTTACCATGGTGTGGACATGCATTTGGGAGCTCCTTAAAACGATTCCATGCCTCGTGAAACAATTCGCCATCCAATTGCTCGAAGTTGGAAATTTTCCTCCTCAACTTTGTCGTTGTTTGGGCTGAGTAAAATCTTCCCACAAATTTCTTGTAAACCATCCCCCAATTTGTTAGGGATTTAGGTTGTAATTTATTGAACCATCGTTTCACTTTATCTTTCAGGGTACTAGGGAAGTATCTCATTCTAAGCTGTCCTTCACTGAGTCCGCGATCTTGAATCCCAGAGAGTGCTATGTAAAATTCTCGAATGAACTCGAGTGGGTCTTCATTCGGCAAACCATAGAAAGAGGGTAGTCTATTCAAATCGTCGGTCCTCAAATTGTAATTTCTAGTCGCTTGGCCTAAAATTATTGTTGAGCTATATAGTCCAATGGTTGGGCATGCGAGGTCACCTTGCTTTCGGACGTTTTGATATCGAGGAGCACGTCTTCCTCTAAAATCGTCCCTATCCTCATAATAATTATCTTCATTAAACTCGTTCTCATCCTCATATTCATTGTCCAGCGCATCGTCGTCTTCACCATCATAGTATTGTCGTCCTCCTTGTCTATCATGGAAACGGTTCGGTGCTCGCTCCCGATTTAAATTCTCATTGTGTTGTTGGTTGTTTTGGGGCTGGGGCCCGCCATTTATCAACTGGGTTGCGTAAGAACTCCTCGTTTGCATGAGCGTTGTATGCTTGAGCTTCCGCTCGATTCCTAAAGTGTTGTGGATGGTTGATTTGATTTTCTGGAATCACTGCTCGACGATTATCTTGGCCTTGGGGTTCCCCGTTGTTTGGATCGTTGAGGAACTGGTTTCCTTCTTGATTCTCTTCGTTATTGATACTTTGGTTGTTTTCGTCGTTATGCGCATGATTAGGATCAAGAATCGGTGGATCTTCTTGACGATTATCGTCTTGTGGGTCTCCAAAGTTTAGGTCATCGGTGGGCGGCATCCCATATGGTTGGTATCATAGAGGGGTATTATTGTCCATATGGTTGGCATCGAGTGGCAAATAAAGAACCTTTATACAAATAAACGGAAAAGCATAAAATAACACGAACAAACACTATCAAAACCTATTTCAGTCCCCGGCAACGGCGCTAATTTTTGATTCAAACTTTTGTGTGTGCCTACTTTATAAATAATTGTTAGAAATTTAATAGCTCGCCCGCAAGAGAACGGGATCGCGTGTAGGTTGGCAAGCTTAACTCGAGTCGTCTCTCAAAGACTGATGTTCGGAGTTTTTAATGTTTGTTTAATCACAATGTTTAACATGAGAACTTGTATAAATTTGGATTTTGAAAATTATCAACTACTAATAAATTTAAAAGTATCAACTAATTATTATTAACTAATTAATTTAACCTAAACTTGAAACTAAATTATCTAAGAATTATTAATCTAGGGATTTTAAAGCAACTAGAATTAACTCTAAATTAATTATCTAATTATTATTCAAAGGCTTTTAAAAACAATTAATTCAAAACTAATTAACTAGCATGCATAAACTACCACAAATTAAATCTAAGCATGTCATTCCTTAAGAACAAGATCAAATCCACAATTCTCAAGAAATAACATAGCATGAATCAATTATCAACTAATTATCAAAACTAAAGCAATAATTAAACTAACATGAACAAATCTCATCACCAAGCATGAACAAAAGAATAAACGCAGCAGCTATAATAATATTAAAAACTAAAATCTCAGGTCCAAACTTCAGCGATTCAACGTTCAAATCAATCGAAATAACTAAACGGTTCAAGAACTCAAACGAAAACAATTAAAATCTAAAAACTAAGAATTAAACTAAGAATTACTAGAGTTTAGAGAACTTATTAAGTATCTAAAAGTGCTGAAAGATTGCTGGAAAATCGGACTTTGGATGGTTGATCTCGGTCGAGAAATCGGAGCTTGAACAAACGTCTTCGTCTTGGTGCTTCGGATCTTGAATCTACGACGTAGATCTTTAAAATATGTTGTAGGGTGTTGAAAATAGGTTTCTCAACTCTAGGTAAGTGTTTTGGGTCGTGGTTGTGTGTTTAATTCGAAATATGAAGGGTTTATATAATTATTTTATGACTTGGCGCACAAGAAACCCTAAAAGTCACGATTCTGGGCCATCGCGTCGATGGTGCGTCGACTGACGCAGGCAGGCTCTCGGCGTCGACGCGGCCTGGGCGCTCGCGTCAACTGACGCGGTCATGGATCGGCGCTTCAGAGAGTTGCGTCGACCTAGCGTTGGTCGACGCGTCTAGGATCGACGCTTCAGAAAGTTGCGTCGGCTATGAGTCGGCCTTCCGTCGACTGACGCGGATCATGGCTCACGTCGACCGAGCGTCAGTCGACGCGACAGAGCGTGTGTCTCCGTTTCTCGATCTTTTTCTACTCGTTTCACCAGAAAGCTTGTTCTTCTATTCTTGAACATCGAACTTCGTCCTTTACGTGCTAAACTCTTCCGGTTATTTAGCTGTAAAGTGAAAAATCACAAATAATCACTTATTTGCATCAATCTAGGTCAAAAAGCGGTAAAATAAGCTGAGAGTACAAATATACGAATTAAAGCTTAAACTACCCAACTTATACCAAAAACAATAAGAAAAACAAGCTATAATACTACTAAAAATAAGAACAAATATGTGCTAATCACGAGCGTGTAGGGACTTATTAATTAGATGTACCCTTGGGTTATAGACTAAATTTATATAATTGTTATTTTGTTCCATCGATTACGAAGAATATTTTTTCCATTCCGATGTTAGACATTGAAGGGTTTTCCTTCCATTTTGCCAATAATAATTGTTTATTTATGCATAATGGTATTGTTTATGGAAATGCTCCATTTGTGAATGGTTTATATGTTCTTGATTGTAGTCGTGACATTCTCAATGTGCAAAACAAACGTATAAAGTTAAGTAATATGAATAATCCCACCTATTTATGGCATTTTAGGCTTGGTCACATAAATGAAACAAGAATCGCAAGGTTAAGAAAGTTAGACTATTTAACACCATTTAATTTTAAGTCTTATGGACAATGCGAATCTTGTCTCAAAGGTGAAATGACCAACTAGCCATTTTCTGGGAAAGGCATACGAGCAAAAGAGGTGCTTGAGCTGGTTCATACTGATGTATGCGGACCTTTCCCTACTCAAGCTAGAGGCGGTTATTCATACTTCATTACTTTTACTGATGACTTCTCTAGGTTTGGACATGTGTATCTTCTGAAACACAAGTCAGAGGCTTTTGAGAAGTTTAAGGAGTATAAGTTAGAAGTTGAGAAACAAGTTGAAAAGAGTATTAAGACTCTTCGATCGGATCGAGGAGGAGAACACTTGAGTAAAGAGTTTTTTGATTACTTAAAATTTCATGGAGTCCAACCGCAATGGACGCCTCCTGGAACACCACAAATGAATGGTATTTCTAAAAGGAGAAATCGAACCTTATTGGATATGGTTAGATCCATGATGAGTTTCTCAAATCTTCCGACATACCTATGGGGGTATGCTTTACTAAACTCAATCTATGTTCTAAATAGAGTTCCATCGAAGTCAGTAAATAATGAGTTATGGCATGGCAGGAAGCCATCACTTACTCACATGCGAACCTAGGGTTGCCCCGCATATGTAAAGAAGATGCTTACTGACAAGTTGGAATTAAAAAGTGAGAAATATTATTTTGTTGGGTATTCTAAAGAAACACGAGGATACTATTTCTATTTTCCTGGAGAACATAAGGTCATTGTTTCCAGGCAAACGACTTTCCTTGAGGAAGACTATGTCTACAAGGAAAGAAGTCAAAATAAGGTAGAACTTGAAGAAATTCAAGAACTAAAATGTAACATGGAGGTTGAAAACTTGTCTAATGATCTAGACAAGAATTCAGTGGGAGCTTCTGGTCATTCCTATGGTGAAAATTTGTCACTTAGATGATAATCTCTAGCCAGTGGGAGCATTGATAGAATTGATGCAGTAATGCAAAATTTATCATCGCAGCCAATGGAAGACCAAGAAATAGTTGCACAACTCCCTCCTCAGGACAGTTGATGACACTTCTGAGGAGTCTCAAAATGCTAGACCGTGCAGCATAGAAGAATCTTCTCATGATCAGAACACTCAAATCACTCAAACGCATGACAACCAACTTCATAAGTCTACTAGGATTCATAGGCGACCGGAAAGACTAAACCTCCTTGTAGAGGGTCAAGGTGACGTGGAAATTCTGGACGATGATGAACCTAGAACTTACACTGAGACTATGTTAGACATTGACTCAAAGAGGTGGCTGGAAGCCATGAAATCATAAATAGACTCGATGTATACAAATCAAGTTTGGAGCTTGGTTGACTTGCCAGTTGGGGTTAGACCCATTGGATTCAAATGGGTCTTCAAGAAGAAGATCGGTGCAAATGACAAGGTACAAACCTACAAGGCTAGGTTGGTAGTAAAAGGTTATAGTCAACGAGAAGGAGTTGACTATGATGAAACCTTTTCTCCAATTGCGAAAATCAAGTCCATTAGGATTTTACATTTGCTGTAGATGCATACTATGATTACCATATTTGGCAGATGGATGTTAAAACTGCTTTTCTCAATGGTGAATTGACTGAGGAAGTGTATATGATACAACCAAAGGGTTTTACATCTGAATTGAAACCCAAATCAGTATACAAGCTACAAAAGTCTATTTATGGACTTAAACAAGCCTCTAGAAGTTGGAATATTTGTTTTGACAAAGCAATCAAATCGTTTGATTTTGTCAGAAAACAAAGAAGATCCATGCGTTTATAGTAAACGTACTGGAGGGAGTATTATTTTTATTATTATATATGTTGATGACATATTGATAATTGGAAATGATACACTTGTCAAGCAATCAGTAAAGGATTGGTTGTCCAGCACCTTCATGATGAGGACTTGGGTGAAGCCTGCTATATTCTTGGAATTAGGATCTGCAAGGATAGACCTAATAGAACATTGGGGCTATCACAATCCATGTACATAGATAAAGTGCTAAGACGATTCTCTATGGAAAATTCCAACAGGGGATATATTCCAATGGCTCATGGTCTCAAATTATCAAAGAAAGATGGTCCTTCTACTGATAAAAACTTGAGCGCATGAAAAGGATATCATATGCTTCAGCAATAGGATCAATCATGTATTCCATGATTTGCACAAGGCCAGATGTGGCCTATGCACTTAGCATGACTGGAAGTTTTCAGCAGAATCCTGGGGAAGAACGCTGGAAAGCAGTCAAGAGTATTCTTAAGTATCTTAGAAGAACTAAAGAATATTTCTTAGACTATAGTGGACAAAAGGAACTGGCAGTTACTGCGTATACTTATGCTGGTTTCTAAATAGACCATGATAATCTTAAGTCATATTTGATATGCCTTCTTTTCAATGATAGGGTAGTAAGTTGGAATAGTTCCAAGCAAACTACTGCCGCTGATTCGGTAAAACGAAGCTGAGTACATTGCTGCATAAGAGGCAGCTAAAGAAGTTATCTCGATAAACAAATTCTTAAGGAATTAGGGGTAGTTCCTAGCACCAATATAGTTGTATTGTGACAACATTGGTGCTATTGCGCTAGCAAGGAACAATGATCCACGATCAGTAACAAGCATGTACTAAGACGCTACCACTTGATCAGGGAGATAGTGGAGACAGGATAAATTAAAATAGAGTGTGCTCAAAGCCATCATGTTCTGGGTAACATGATGAGCATTTCGTAAACCTGAATATTGGATATATAAGTGATTGGCTCTAGGCCAAGTGGGAGATTGAAAGTATGAATGTCCTATATACAATCAGATTTAAAGGCATTATACTCGATCACAATAATTATATATATCGTAATATATATGACATTACATTTATTGAATGATTATTTTGATTGTTTGTGATTATTCATATAAATGTTCCCGTAGAGTTAATGTTGTCATTGATATGGTGAGATGTCATTGATAAAACATTACTCTTAAAATAGCTACGACTAACGATTATCAAAATTGGGATATTGATAATATAATATATGTCGGCATGTGGTCTGCATCACATTTTAGAGAATGCAGTAAGTCTCACGGCTGCAAATAATAGTTATTCATGATGGACACATGGATACTTTGGAGAGTATTGGTAAACCCTACTGATAAGTTATTTATTGTATGTCTATAAACTTATCAGTGTATAAAGCGTGTGATAATCATTTGACTTGAGGTTAATACGTACCTTGTTTCCTGAGTGATGTACTTTGACCATGACCAATGCTTACACTCCTTTTCGGGGTAGATACGGCTTGTGTTGGGTGCATCATGATGTAAATGAAGGTGGTAGTTGAGCCAAAAAAGAATTCATTCCTCAATTGGAATTTCGAGAGAGATCACTCATAATCTCTATATTAGGTCGACTAAAGTCATTGGCCAATGCAAGAGACATGTTCAATATAGTAATTGAAGTATTGTCTAGTTGTCTGCTAATAAAAATGAGATAAATTGATTAAGCCATTGATATAGATACTTGGATAAATCTTAAGCTTAATCGAGTGATTCAGAATGAAAGGATTTCACCAAAACTTTGTATAAAGGTTATAATTCGCTGAGTTCAAGTGAATGTTCTTTATATATTGAGTTCGTCCAACTAAGCCGTCTAGGAGTTTTATTTGGATCATTATTGAATTGATGTCATATATAAAAGCCTATAGGGTCACACTATATGCGATTAGTTTTCCGATTTAAGAGTGTATCAAGAAAGTATTAAATATTCAATTTAGAATTGTAATATTTAATTGTTAATAATTATGATATTAATTTCTATTTGATAGAAATTATTTAATTAAATTAAATTGGATTTGGATTTAATTATCTATGTTATATTAATAAAGGTATTTGGGATAAAATTATTTTGGGCCCATGTCTTGGACAGTCCAACCCTTTTTTGGATTAGAGTTCTCTTATGTACCTAGTATAAATATAACATAAAGTCATAAGTTGTAAACAATGAAAAACAAGAGAGTTTTTAGAAAACATAAATCCTAATTTTGACATTGGGAGTTCTTAAGCTTTCGTGAGATTTCTTAGCTTTCTTCACGATAGCAATACACTGAAGTTGGATCTTGCGGTCGGAGAACTAATTGCGTGGATACCTTAGTGTTGAACTCGGACCTGGATTTACTGTAAGAGTTTCATGATTTTATCTCGTTTATTTATCGTATAAATATATTCGTTCACAGGATGGATCTGTTGGATCTACAAATATTTTAAACTTCCACTGCACAAGCATGGTGTTCGTCTCTACGAATTCCAACACGAGCCCACCTCATAAAGACACGCCCTTCAGCTCAATTTAGACGTGGCTCAGCATCTCACTAAATGTAACACCCAGCCCGGATCACGCGCACACCATTCCACGACTGATAATAGTTGACACTCTGTTTACTTCAGAATGCTCACGAAGAATCGAAGGCCATTACCAAAGTTGTATCTATGAAAGGTATCACCATGAGAATTCAAGTCTAAGAAATTAATTTATCCGAGTTGACCTTTTGACTTAACTTTTAAATATGAAGAAATCAATAAACAACTGGAAAAGGACATTGATGAAGTTGGAACAATTCCCCGTTCTATCAAATCAAAAATCGAGGAGCTCGACAAAGAGGTGAGGCAATATTATAATAATAATAATAATAATAATAATAATAATAATAATAATAATAATAATAAAAATATTAATAAATTGCATGTCTTATTGAGACTTGGCTATTAAGATGTCTTCTGATAATTCTTTTGTTCTTGTCAAGAACTTAGCCAATCGACAAAAGCGAGGATGTGGACAAGGATCGACGGTTGACAGATCAAGAACATCAACAACAATGTTATCACACTCTCTTAATTATCGTGTTCTGGCTATTGTACATAATTAATGACGTAATTAAGTGGAACATAAATTCTAATTATGTGGGGTCTGCATGCAGGGCTTTGAAGAACAAATTCAAGGATAAGATGTCTGAATTTCAGGTTAGACTAAGTGCACATTATAGTCTGAGTGGTTTCCATTTCTTTAAATTTCATTTCATATAGTATATAAATTTCTCAGTTTCTCCCTATAATTACTTTTGTAGACTTTAAGAGAGAATATACATCAAGAGTATCGTGAAGTTGTCGACAGGCGTGTATTCACAGGTGATATATAATATTTTTTACTACTAAACGATTTCGAACTTTTGTAAATTTTAGTGACATTTTGACGAGTTTGTTGTTTCGCTTTGTTACAAACATGAGAAACAGGTTACTCAAAAGGTTATAATTTTGGTTCACTTGAGGTTTACAGTGCTGTGATGTTACAAAACTATATATATAGATGTGATCAATCCCAGAGTAGACAATTTTATGTTGACTTGAAATGATACGAGAATAATATCAAGCAGGCTTCTATGGCATGGGCATCAGGTCATGTACAATCAACTGACATCATGGATGGTTTACTGGATCCTTCACGACCAGTATGGAGAATTTATTGTTAGCAAGTGTGAATTTTTGGAGTGCTCTCTTGTTCATCTTTAACTCGATTAACACAATAGCTTTATAATTCTAGACTTGAATATAATTTTCGTTTCCCAGGCAAGAGGATAGGGATTCTGAACATGACTCAGCTGCAGACACACTTGAAAAACTGGCTCGCATGTCAACTAATGATGTATCTCTAACTGATTGGCATCTTGGCTTCCATATATCTCTGGTATATATATGTCTTCTGCTGTTTGTTTTGCTAATTTTTGTTTCCCAGGTATTCTGAAGAGTTTGTGTTTTTTATGTTCCATAGTTAATATTTCTGATCGTAACTTACTTTATCTTTCTTAACGGTCTTCATTCATTAACTACTCAGATCAATATTGATCGTTCTTTTTTCACAGTTGACATCGCCTGCAACATTTTTTTTCCTGCAATTTGATATGCTTGTTTAGTTTCTGCAATAATTCTGCCACGCCCTCGAACATTTCCTCTTTCCAATTCCCAAATAGAAATAAAATAAATAAACAAATAGATTAGTAAAAATAAATATAAATATAAATATTTTACTCTTCTATTTTTAGATTCTTTTGCAGGATATGCTTCCTGAGTATGTATGTCCCAATGCACGTTGCTGAATCAATTCAATTTGCTGAAAAAGCTATTAGAGCTCGAAATCCAAGTCCTGCTGTCCAATTACTGTCCAATTACAGGGTGCACCATCTCACCAGCACATACAAAAAGGATCCCAAAGTTTTCAAGGATCTTTGGGAAGGCTTTCTTTGATGAAGGATTCTTCTGTACAAACCATATTGGCTGGAGAAGAATTACTTCCACAATCTGAGGCCGACAAAATTGAATCTATGCTTCCAGACTCGAAGGTCTTAATATTTATATGGGTCATTATTTGTCGTTTTGCATTTTCGATGTTGTCGTTTGACATTTCGAATGTTATCATTTTATCTTTTGGCATTATAGATGTTGTGACTTTTCATTTGACATTATTTTTGTTTGTCATTTTGTATTTGGATATGTTGTGACTTTTCCGTTTGATAATATTTTATTTGTCATTTTGTATTTTTAGATTGAGTTAAATTTGAAGTATTTTCTAGTTCATCTGGTCATTTAGTATTTGTTTAAAAAATATTTGATTACAGGAAAAATAAAAAATATTAAGAAGATTTGTTTTCGACACATTAAAATTAGCAACGGATAATCCATTCTATTGCTAAAAATGGTGTTTTTATTTTAGCAAAGGATTTATTCTGTTACTAAAAAGCCAAATTAGAGACAGAATTTTCGTCGTTATTTAGCAACGGACTTATTCTGTTGCTAAATAGGTAAATTAGAAACAGAATTTTCGTTGCTATTTAGCATATTTCTGTCTCTATTTAGCAACGGATTTATTTCCGTTGCTAAGACAGATATTTCTGTCGCTATTTAGCAACGAGAATATTTTGTCTCTAATTTTAGCAACAAACATTATTTCCGTTGCTAATATTTAACGACGAGCATTATAGCAACGAATTTTGTCGGTTTCTAATCCGTTGCTAATCTGAATTTAGCAACGGACATAACTTATTAGTAACGGAAAAATTCGCTCTAATTTCCAACTTTCTTGTAGTGGTTCCAGCCGATCAGGGTGTCACAGACGGCCTGAACATGCTCCACAAGCATGTAGACGCTATCAAACAAGACACCGCCCACCATGTTCCAACCGACTAGGATGTCACCGCTGATCCGAACACGTGCCACCAGCACGTGTTAGAAGCGATCAAACGGGTACACACCGACCAGGATGCCTCCGTCGACCTGGTGACAACTGGACCGGTACTCACAAAACACCACTGCGCACAACGGTTGGCTCTTAATCTCATCAACTCGGCAACGCCAGTAGTCCGGCACGGGATCGCATATTCAGTGGGCCCGCATAACTTTGTTCAAGACATCTCAACTAAGTCGGCCTGGACAGGTCGACCAAGAAACTGAATATGATTGGTTCGACTTTGACATTAGATGAGAACGACAATAAGGTGGGAAATGCATAATTAGTGTTTGGGTTTTGGCTAATTTATTACCAAAGATATTAAGCGACCAATGAGATAATGACACGTGTTCAATTAAATTTTTAAAAGAATCCTATAAATAACTTCTCCACAGTATAAAAAAAATGAAACACATTTTTAGAGAGAGAAATATATAAAGATGAATTTAGAGAGAGAAAGATTTTGTAAATCAAGAATTCACATTTATACGAGGATATAATTAAAGTCGACGCTGAACAAATTAGTTATGTGCTTTTACGTAAGCTGTTGTTATTATTTCTTTTTGCTAACCTACTATTTTAATTGTTATATGCTGCTGAACTACGATTAGGTTAAACATATCTAATAAAAAAAATTATTTCTTTTTTAACAAGATGATTGTGGAATTCATTATGTCTTGTTATAAAAGCTAAAGCTGCCCTATTAAGTTGACACTATTGCCTTCCATCATTACCAGCTATTAATACTATACACAATCTTATATCTTATATGACAATCCACCACCATCTTTCTTGATTTCCACGAAATATATCGCCCAATAACTATAATTAATGTCATTATATTTTTGCTCATGATTTATCTTTGCAAATTAGTATCACAAGTCACAACTAATCTACTTTAACATTACCAATTTCTTTATCACTATGGACAAATTTTTATTTATAAAATGAAAGAAACTAGGGAATAAATATAATTATAATAAATTGTTGTTGAGCAATTGTCTCGGGCCTTGCTAAGCCTGTTGGCTTTTTTTTTTTTTTTTGTTTTTTTCCGGCCCAAAGTTTACTTATTTTAATTTCTATTTGAATTAAGTTAGAACTAAACACGCACCAATGAGTTCATGTCGCTCGGTACAACAGGCCGCTACCAATGGCGGTAGATAAGGGGGTCAAACCCGGGCCCAACCACTCTATTAGCGGTGTAAATAGTAATTGAAAAAAAATAAGAACATAAAAAACTAGTAAAATTATATATTTTTAAAGTCATTTAGCCCGACCCTTTTCATGCCCAAATAATATTAAAAATAAAGAATAATGAATTTATATGATAATTTTTTTAAAAGTTCCTCCAACTTTGACCCCATTTTTATTCAAATAATATTAAAAATAAGAAAATATATAATAATTAATTATTTAATCTTGAGAAAAAAAAATCGAATCAGGGCCATTGATCGCTACTTAGGTAAGTCCAGCGAGTTAGTCCACAGTCTCAAAATATTACAAAAATAAGGTACCATCTTTTTAGTATAATTTATATAATTTATGTAGCTAACAATTTCTAACTTACATAGCAGATAAATTATTAGGTACACCTAAGTGTACGTTGTTGAATCATACACGAGTGAAATGAACATATTCAATGTGATAAATGCAAAATTATGAATATATAACATCCATAAAAATGTTCATATTCACTGTTATGAAGATGTTTAAATGTCCATCTGCAACATCTTCAAATTGTGATAAAAATCCATCTCAATTATCATAAATATCAATCTTCATTTTTTCATAAATATTTATATTTTAATATTTTTAATATAATAAATATTAATCTCAATATAATAAATATAAGATTTTTAATAATATAAATGAACACATAACAAGAAGTGAGTTCAATTTATAAATGTATATCTTCATTGTATTAAATATTTATTTGTAGTGTACGATATAACATAGAAATAGGTATATCTAATAATTAAATCTTCTACCTTATTAAATATTCATCTTTGAATTTACAATATAACATACAAACGAATATGCCTAATACTTGAAACTTTTCTCTGCTTACCTATGTTCAAGTCTTGCAGGTACATATATAATTGTTAAATTTCCCCCTTTTTCGTGATTTATATTATAGATGTAAGAGCTAAGAGTTAATTTCTAAAATAACAAAACTATATATGTAGGTTTCTTAAAAACTTAAAACTAAAAGGTTCTATATTGCACAATATTATTTCTTTTGTCGTATTATGTTGCTTTAAGTTTACATTAGCAAATTATTGAATAACGATATTATTCTGCATCTAAAGTCATTTTTTAAATTTGAAAGTTCTGAAAAACCTAATATTAGTTCGTTGTATTCCTATTCTAATGCTACTAACTCAAGAAAGGAAGTTGTTATAATTTATTAAAGACGACTGTTTGATCCAAAAATACTTTGTGCAATACAATTTCGATTGTATACAGTACTTTGTGCAGTGCAATTTCAATCTCTACAAAGAAAAAACACGGCAGACGTCACAAAAATGCTAGGGTTTACAATTTTTATATAATACTATTAGTCGGGGAATAATCTCAAGAGTCAATCAATGTACCAAAAACTTTATCGCTCTACCAAGGCACAATACAGGCCCAGCTAGGCTAATCATGCAAGTTATTAGGTAAAGTCAAAATATACATTCATAATATGATAAATATATATTTGTCAAAATAAATTTTTGTATGTATCGTGATAAATTCATAATTTTTTGTAATAAATATACATAAAATGAACATGTAACATGTATAAAAATATTCATATTCATTGTTATAAAAATATTCATATTTGTTCTGATAAATAATAAATGTTCGTTCTCATTGTGCAATCCATTTCCAATACGATAAATATTATTTTTCAGTTTTTTAAATGATAGGACATCAAAAATCGACTTGATTATATATGGTAAGAAAGTATAACGAAAGGGATAGGAGGTTTTAAGTCCCAGCGTATGGTAATATATATTGTTGAGGAATTTATTCTTGGCAATAATTCCTATTTTGATTATTTGTCTTTCTTGGGTACAAAATAAATTAGAAAACTAGATTTAGAACTTTATTTGTTTTCTAGTTGATATACAAGACTTTATTTAGTTTCCTAAATTTTATTTAGAATTTGTTTTACTTGTTTACCAAGTTTAGGATTCATGGGACGCACTCCAAAGGGTGTGTGAAGGGACCCAGAGCGTAAAGAGGTCAAGGCTCAAAATGCTGATGTCCACCTTCGAGTCAATGAGAATGGACGAAAAGGAGTCTATCATAAACTACGCCATGAGACTCTCTGATGTTACAAACGAGTGTAGAGAGCTTGGTGAATCAATAACGAACTCGCGTCTTGTGGGAAAACTACTGAGTTCCATCACAAAGAAATTCACCGTAAAAGTTGTTGCCATAGAAGAGTCCGAAGACGTTGATGACATAGAGTTTAATACCTTAGTTGGATCTCTCAAGCAATATGATATGGAACACCTCGGTTCCAACTCAAAAGAGATGAATGTTGCTCTCTCCTCCAATACTAACTCAGACATTGACGAAGATGATGAGGAGTTTGATATGAATGGGATTCTGAAAAAGATGGAGTCCACTACTCTTGAGGAAGACGAACTGTCCTTTGTGACCCAATGTTTTAATAATTTTCTAAAGAAAAAGAACAACATGGGAGGATCAAGCACAAAGATTAGGCCACCGGTGTCTGCACCAAAGTTCACTGGACGCACTCTTCCCAGATCGCAGTCCTCACCGTCAATATCCAATGCATCCAGCTCCCCGAAACCGCTCAGTAAAATTCAATGTCATGAATATAAAGGTTGGAGACACTACAAGAACGAGTGTGCTAACACTCTCAGGAAAAAGAGCATGATTGCCACAGACTTCACTGAGGATGTCAATGATTCCGACTCGCCTGAACCAGTTCCATCCCTATTTTCTAATGTTGTGTGGGACGACGACGTCCATGTTGGTATCCTTGAAACCAACATCGTGTGCCTGAATGCAGAGACTACTGACTATATTGAAGAATACGAGCAGTTGAGTATTGAGAATAAGCAACTGTTTGTTAGTTGGGGAAAACAGGTACTCAAGGTCAAGGATCTCATGAAAGAGGTTGACAAACTAACCAAGGAAAATAGTGACCAACTTGACATAATTGTCCGATTGGAATCATCACTCACCAAGAAGGATGCTGAGCTAGAAAAGGTGAAAACCGAGCTGAAGAGTGTTCAAGGAACCATCACAAATCTGAACAAGGGGAAGGCAAAGATCGATGAAATCTTGGAGATGAGTTTCCCAAAAACCTCAAAGCATGGAATTGGATATAAACTGAATCATCCATCATAATCCTCAAGCCAAGAACAAAAATCGACCAAACGGCACAAGAATAGAAGGAGACAGTTCGTGTGCCATCATTGTGGTGAGCCAGGTCACATTCGACCATTCTGCTGGAAGATTATTGGCGAGAGAAGACACTTTCAGAGAACAAAGGTGGCAGCTAAATCCCATGTTGGTTCCCGTGTTACCAACACAACATCAGGTTCAAACAAGTGTGGGTCAAGAAAAATAACATCAAGTGCAATATGATCCATACCTCCCTGAAATCCCACGTCCCTGGAGCCTGGTATTTCGATAGTGGATGCTCGAAGCATATGACTGGGTCAGAGGAACTACTTTTAAACATTGTCAGATTTCGAGGTGGAGAGGTAAATTATGGTGGAGGCGCAAATGGCCAAATAGTTGGTCAAGGAACTCTCCATCTTTCCGACGTTGTAACCCTGGAAAATGTGTTGCTGGTAGAAAGACTTACTACCAAATTTTTAAGCAAAAGTCAACTTTGCGACGAAGGCTTTAGTGTCAAGTTCAACCGTGAAAAGTGTAAAGCCTATGAGGAGAATGGACCGTGTATTCTCACTGGTCTAAGGACTTCACATAACTGCTACCAGATCCAAAGTGATGCCTTTTGTAAATTGTCTCAATTAAGTGATGCTGAGGTGTGGCATCAAAAGCTTGGGCATGTCAACTACAAGATGATGGACAGGTTGGCCAAAGAAGAAGCATGTTTGAAAGGAAAGCAGGTCAGGGTGCCGCATCAAGTCGTGCAGAGTCTCACTACATCATCTTGCTTTGAACTCCTTCATATGGACCTTATGGGACCACTTGAAGTTGAGAGCCTTGGTGGTAAAAGGTACTTATTAGTTATTGTTGATGGTTTTTCTCGTTTCACTTGGGTAGAGTTTTTAAAAGAAAAATCTGAAACTTTTGAAACTTTCAAAAAACTTGCAAAGAGGCTGTGTGTAAGATTTGATGTGAACATTGGTAGAATTAGAACTGGTCATGGAAAAGAGTTTGAAAATACATCATTTTCAAAATACTGCACTTCGGAAGGCATAAGTCATGAGTTTTCTTCATCAATCACTCCCCAACAAAATGGCATAGCTGAACGAAAAAATAGATCTCTAGTTGAGATGACTAGAACTATGCTCATTTCTAATGTCATTGCAAAATGTTTTTGGGCTGAAACTATGAATACTGCATGCCATATAATAAATAGGGTTTATTTTAGACCAGGGTCATTCGCCACACCCTATGAATTGTTGTTGGGTAAGAAGCCGAACTTGAGCTATTTTCATGTATTTGGATGTATTTGCTATGTGCTCAATGATAGAAATCATCTAGCTAAACTGGACTCAAAAAGTGACAAGTGCATCTTCATAGGTTATTCCCAAAATAGTCATGCATATAGGTTGTTTAATCTTAGAACACGTAGCATGTTTGAGTCAGTCAATATCAAGTTCGATGATCTGACAAGTGGAATTAAACCTACCGAGGATAATGATCTGGTCTATTATCAAAATCCTCGAGATAATGTCACTCTTCCTATAGATGATAGTGCAGATATTAAAAACAGAGATGCAGGTGCTGAAATCAGAGAATTGAGTGATGTTGGTACCAATGTTGGTTCTGGGAACACAACATCAAAACCAACATCAACTCAAGCCGCCGCAGAATCAGATTCTGAATCAGAAGAAGAAGACCCAGCTGACCCCATTGATCTTCATGAGAGGGATACCCCATCTAGAATTCAGAGAAACCACCATGTGGGCCAAATCATCGGAGACATAGATGAAAGGAGTACAAGAAGGAGACAGATAAACTTCAAAGAAATGGTCAGGTACGTATGTTTGTCTACTAATTGTTCTAAGATTCGCGAGTCTTTGTATCTTTCTAAAACAGAGCCCAAGCGTATAGAGGATGCGCTCAAGGATGAATTATGGATAAAGGCAATGCAAGAGGAGTTGGACCAATTCACCAAAAACGATGTTTGGAATTTAGTCCCTCATCCAGAGAACTCTCATGTCACTGGAACAAAGTGGATCTTTAAGAACAAAACTGATGAGGCAGGCAACATTATGAGGAACAAATCTTGGCTTGTTGCGTAAGGGTACACATAAATTGAAGGGATTGACTTTGATGAAACATTTTCCCCCGTTGCTCGCATTGAGTCGATAAGACTTTTACTCGCTGTTGCTTGTTATATGAAGATATCATTGCATCAAATGGACATAAAGAGTGCGTTTTTAAATGGAGTCTTAAGTGAAGAGGTCTATGTTGAGCAACCTAAAGGATTTGTAGATCCCCAAAAACTCAATTTTGTTTTAAAACTGAAGAAAGCTTTATATGGTTTAAAACAACCTTCTAGAGCTTGGTATGAAAGGTTGACTCAACATTTGCTCTATTTGAACTTTAGACGAGGGAAAGTTGACAAAACTTTGTTTCTCCTTAAATCCAATAAGCACATCTTAATCATTGACTCAACATTTGCTCTATTTGAACTTTAGACGAGGGAAAGTTGACAAAACTTTGTTTCTCCTTAAATCCAATAAGCACATCTTAATCATCTAAATTTATGTAGATGATATTATTTTTGGATCCATTAACGAGCAGATGGTCAAGGAGTTTATCACTTGAATGTCCGACACATTTGAGATGAGCATCGAAGGTAATCTCTCGTACTTTATCGGTCTTCAAATCAAACAGCTTGATGATGGTATTTTCCTTTCTCAGACCAAATATGCTAAGAACTTAGTTAAAAAGTTTGGGTTAGAAAGTGAAACGCATAAGAAAACTCCACTGGGTAAAACTGTGAAACTGTCGAGAGATGATGTTGGTAAGGGTGTTGATAACACCATGTACAGAAGCATGATAGGGAGCCTGTTGTAGTTGACAGCATGTAGACCTGATATTATGTATAGTGTGTGCTTGTGTGCTAGATATCATTCTAAATCCAAAAGAGTCACACCTAAAAGCCGTTAAAAGAATCATAAGGTACATTGCTGGTAAAACAAAATTAGGTGTGTGGTACACTAAGGACACTGGTACTGAACTGGTAGGGTATACTGATTCGGACTGGGATGGGGATGTGGTAGATAGGAAGAGTACTATAGGGGGCTGTTTTTTATTGGGTAACAATCTAATCTCTTGGTATAGCAAAAAACAAAATTGTATTTCTCTTTCTACAGCTGAAGCCGAGTATATTGCAGTTGGAAGTGCATGTACACAATTATTGTGGATGAACCAAATGATTGAAGATTATGGTCTGCACAGTAGTATTTTGACTGTGCTTTGTGACAATTCCAGCGCCATTGACATCTCGAAAAATCCATTCCAGCATTCTTGAATCAAACACATTGACATAAGGTACCACTTTATTAGAGACTTGGTTGAGAGGAAGATAGTTAGCCTTGAGCATATAGGGACAGACAATCAGCTTGCTGACATCTTCACGAAAGCATTATATTTCGAGACATTCTCTCGTTTGAGAAGAGGGCTCGGTATGTGCATTGTCTAAGCCAATATTGGTTTGTGATGTTGTGACACACCATATCAACATCAGTCACAACATCTGTATATTTTTGCATCCATTTTTATTTTTCTTTTCATACATAATCCATATGCATTGAGTTTGGTTAAAAGTGCGATAAGGTCGTGTGTTGCAATAAAAGTGATGACAAAAAGACTAACCTCTTCAATTAGGTGATTGTGGAGCTTGCCTGCAGAAATTGGTTTTTCTCCCAGGTCCAAAAACAAGAGGTGTTAACAGCAATTGCTGAAGATAAGCTATTTTTCTTCAAATCTCTAAAAAAGATGAAGAAGATCTGGATACAAATTGATCCAATCTTTAAATTTCACCTTCTTGAGCGATTTTGACGTAGTCATTAACTTGGGTTAAGGGGTAAGTTTCCATTGACTTCGCCTGAGGCAATGTTGATTAATAATGTTGTTAGTAATAAAAAGCAACACTGATCGAAGTCACTAAGACCATAATGTAAATATTTTTAACCTTTTTAGGTCATGAATTTTAGGCATCCAATAGGACATTCATACTTTGGGAAGATGCCTACTTGCTGTGCGAACTGTTGCTTGTGTTTTTGTCTATCTTGAATTCTCTTAATTGTGTTTTGAATCTAGCTAACTAAGTATTTCAGTGGAGTTGTAATCGGACGGCTGGACAGGTAATAACGAGCTTGACTTGGAGAGTGAAAATTCATATTGCACAAGATTGATTCTACTATGCTGATGGTTCAATTGATCCAGCTCACTACCTCGGCTATTTTGTAGTAGAAGTCGTGCAATTTTTTTTTAAAAAAAGTTAATGAGATAATGGTTGAAGTGGGGGGTGATCACGTTTCCTACTTTAAGGGGGAGTGGTTTTGTTTTAGAAAGGAAAGAAAATCAGGTTATAGGCCCCTAATCTGCTGGAAGGTAAAATTAGGGCTTTTTCCTTTTATTTTCTATTTTTCTCTCTCTCTCCTTGACAACGGTCATTTTCTTTGGGAAGCTTAAATACCTAACTCTTTATACCGTTTGATCACTTCCCCATTAACCCTCTGCAATTTAACTCTTGAGCTCTCACAGAATTTTCCATCTATTTCGATTTTTTTTCTGCTCTTCTGTTTGTGTGATATTTTCAGAATGTCGAATCAGCCGTCTCCATCAACTGTTCCTGAATTACCGATAGAGTTCCGACGGGCCGGCGAATAGGTTCCTGCACCGTATGTGAAAATTGGCGGCCTGGACATTCGCGCCGAAGTCGGTGGTGGTTCTTCTTCCATCCCAACATCACTGCCTCCCTCGCCGGCGCACGAATCTCTCGTTGTTGTACCAGCTCCGCCACCGATTGACGCCGCCCCTAAAGCGCAGGTGTTCCCAGGACAGCCCGGGAACGAAATCGATGTTGACAATTCCCCGAATTTGGCGTTTGTTGCGGAAACGTTTGGACGAGTGGGGAACCCTACCCTGAAAAGGTCCCGACGGTTGCGCAACATACCTCGCGGCGTAGTGCCGCCTGCAGTGTCGAAGAGCCAAGCTGGGCCGCGCCGCAATGTGCCAATTACATGAACTTTGCGGAGGATGTCACGGTGATGTCGGACCCTGACGACGATGACTATGTCCCTTATACTCCGGTGGAAGGATCAGTGCCTCCTTTTGTTTCGGCTCAAAGTCTGACGGCGAAGAAGACACCTCGCCAGAAGCAGACTGTGAAGTTGGCCGACAAGAAATCTGCCCCGGCGGTCGTCAAGGTTTCTCCAGGTTCCACTGAAACTTAATAATCCTCACCCCCTTATACTATTTTAGATTTTATCTCAGGAGAGGTCACTAGTTCATCCAGACCGTCTACTGCTGTTCCTCCTCCGACTCCAGTTCGTAGTGATCAATCCAAGTTTGATCCTGGTCTTTTTGAGTACTCCCCTGACTCATCTTTTGATGTGCCCCTGCGTGACGTCGTGTCTGCTCTCAAGAAAGATAAGAAGAAAGACAGGGCAGCGAAGAAGGACAATGTTGGTCCCCATGTTGGTACCCCCATACCAACATCGCCGCAAGCCCAGGCTACTTCATCCTCTGCCTCTGACTCTGCTGATTTTACTTCTCCTGCTCCCGTTTCGCCTCCTTCTGACACCTCCACTCATTCTCACTTCTCCGCTGGCAATCCCTTTCGGCATGTTGAGCTTGAAGATATGGTGCCATTATCTGGCAGGTTTTTAACTGCCGAGGCCGAGGAGTTGTTTGCTGAATACCAGACCCGACATATGATCACTGAGCGCCGAGTCCCAGTTGAGCTATTTGAGAAGCAAAACTTGATTGCTTACTTTAAGCATAAAGTGAACTATGGCAAAGTTTATGTGCGTGGCAAAGTGTTTAGTTTTACCCCTGATTTGATTGATGAGTTGTTTGGCACTGAGCCATATCGGGGTGATTCGACCGTGGACGATATGAATGAAGTGATCTCATTCTTATCTGGAGGTTTGGTACATGTATGGTTAGAGCAATTGCCGAGTACTCGTCTTTCTTCCCTTTATTCTGTTTTGCACAAGATTGCTATTTGCAACTGGCTTCCCTCCAAGAACACCACTTGTGTTACGTGGCCTTAGGCCCAGTTTCTGTATAAGTTCGGGAGAGGAATCAAGTTTAGCTTCGGGCAGCATGTGTTTGATATTGTCACAAAGTTTGTCACCACCAAGTCCGCGGCCTCGTTGTTCTTTCCCTCGTTGATCTTCAGCCTGCTTGAGAATCAGGGTTTGGCGCTTCATCCTAATGGTGTGCTTACTGGCGAGGCTGACTGGTTTGCTTTGAGGGGCAAACATGTTACGGGTGCACGGGTTATTGATCTTCCATGGCAGGCGCCTTTCTGAGCTAACGTTGCTAGTGATGTTGGGTCCACTGCTCCCAACATTGGTCCCAACATGGTCTACATGTCTGCGCAGGTTCTTCTTGCGCATGTTGCTTGGATTGATACACAAATGACCCAGCTGCATGCCCTTCATAGTTCTATAATGGAGGCCCTTTTGCCTTCTGGTCAAAAAGGGGGAGATGATGATGCTGGCGACGTAGATAAAGATAATGCTGATGAGGATGTTATTGCTGCCGAGGTCTTGGCGAGTCTTGCTCGAGAAAAACGAAGGAAGAGGATTTGTTCTTGCAATAAGGCCTTGAAGAAGAAGAAGAGGAAGTAGTTGAGGAAGCGCAAGGATCGGGGTGAAGGAACTTCGACATCCCCTCGCCGTTCGAAGATAGTTCGAAGTCAATAAGTTTCTTTTATTCTGCTTTGTTTTGATAAGTGGTAAATTTCTCAATGTTGGTTTGTAATGTTGGGTTGATGACTTAATATCATTGGGTGTTTTATTTAGGGGGAGTTTTCCAACTTGGGGGGAGTTAGTTGTTTTTGTTTAAGCTTATCTTTGCGTCGTAGTATTTTGTCCAAAAAGGCAAAAGGTAGAGATTTTTGAGAAATTTATTCTTGGCAATAATTTCTATTTTGATTATTTGTCTTTCTTGGGCAAAGAATAAATTAGGGAACTAGATTTAGAACTTTATTTGTTTCCTAGTTGATGCACAAGACTTTATTTAGTTTCCTATATTTTGTTTAGGATTTGTTTTACTTGTTTACCAAGTTTAGAATTCTAGAATTGTCTATTTAAGACAAGAGAATACTAAAGTTTGGAATAACCTGAAGACGCATGGAATTTTGGAGAAGCACACGACGCAACGCAAGAAAGAGACGCACAGCAAGGAAAGAACGTGAAGAATTCTTGGAGCCATTGTTCGAGATCGACAAGTTTTTCGAAGTTGCGTTACCAACGGAGGAGATCTTTCATCTTGGCGACAAGTATTTAGTATCATATTTTTGATACTGTAGTTTTCATATATTACTTCATATTTTTATATTGATCGAGAATAAGAAAGTAATATAGTTTTCGGGTTTGTACACCCAAGTTAACAAGTATTTTTACTTATGAACTGAATTTAATTTGCTGTGTTCTTAAGTTTTATTTTCGCTGCATATTTTTCGTTTAACTCTGGTTGATGTTGGTATTCAGTGTTGGCTAACATTGAAAGCAACATCACAAACTGATTCTTATTTTTAAAACCGTATACCTTCAAATTTTACATATATATTTATGGCTATTATGAAATTATGAGAACTGATAATCCTAATTATGAGAATATTTCCTAATTGTAAAGATTGGGTATAATTAGAAGATTTAATCCCACCTTGGGAATGAATCCTATTAGCCGGTGGACAAGTCTCAATAATCTTATAAATAAAGGGTTCATACCCTTATTTTACAATTTTGATAACTTAACTTCAACCTCTCCCCTCTCTCTATCATGTAGCTCATATTATTCTCTCATCTCTAATTATCATGGATCACGGAGCTTATGGATTTTATAGCGAGCTTTTATACAGGTGACGAGGACCCTAGATTGGGAACCGCCTCTGACTACTTCTCTTATCTATATAAAGAGTACACATACCTCATTCTTTTCTCTACGTTTTTGAACTCCCGCACATCTCTCTCGAATACCACCTGACTTGAGCGCCGGGACCGCCCGATTTGGATTTTGTTTTGCAGGTTAATCAGGTCCCCAGGAGCTATCTGGAGATCCATCAGGTCACTGATTACATATTCAAGGTCAGTACCTTCTATTTTTAAAATACCAATCATTTTGGTCGTATCAATAAATATTTATATATTTTAATTATGTCTAATATAATAAATATTATTTCCGATATATATAATATATATATATATATATTATATATATATATATATATTATATATATATATATATATATATATCAATTGTATATATATTGATTATATTAAATATTTATCTTTCAATGTACAGTTTAACATATATATAGTCTTATGTACCTAATAATGACTGAATTAATTAATGACCGTTCGGAAAATAACTTTAGGTGGCTAAGATCCCAAAAAATCGTATTGTTTTAGCTTATAAAAGATTTAAAAGAATTCTAATAAGATGAAAAAGTAGGGGTTGTGGGAAGATAGAGATTAAAAGCGTGCTTGCTTTGCTATGATTCCATTGGTCATCAAAAGTAGCAACAATTCGGTGTAAAGCAAAGTAAAATATGTATATAAAAAGGCCTCAACCTAAGTTGATTTAACTAGTGTCTCTCCCCTATTTTTTGGACTATAACTTTAATTCAAGGCTCAATTGGGATAAATTTAATTATGAACACTACTCAAAAATAAGGGAATTGGGTTTTAACTTAATAACCTACATCATATAATTTTGGATTTTGCTTTAGTTTCTCCCTTTATGATTTTGAATTCCTTTCATTTAAGTCCTAAGCGTATGCTGATCTCATTATTATAATTAAAGTATTAAATTTGTGGTGCATTTCATACAACGGATCACACATGCACGTGGTCTCCCACACACACGTATATATAATTAAAATTGATGGACATAATAAATTGAACTACAAAGTCGTGAGAATTCTTACGATGATGCCCGTACACTTACCCAATACATAACATATAAATATGATAAATTGATAATATAGATGTTTTCTGCAAGTATAATGATTCAAATTGTGGATATTTCATGATTACTCTTATGAGGGGCTAGGTTCGATCGGCAACCCGACCCGGAGCCGGTTCTGACCATTATTAGGCTTCGGGTTAATTAACAATTGCTCTCACTACAGTTCAATTTTAAAAAAAATCTAGACACATCAAAGAGTCGATAAATTAAAACAAATATTTAACAACATGCATGTACATTATAATTTAATAATATAAATAAGCAAAAAATATTATCCTGAATTTGAAAACATTAGATCATTTAAATAACTGAAAACATATATTGTCAATTGCAACAAAATAAATAAAAATCAAAATTAAAAACCTTTAAATTCCATTAAGATTGTACTCAATTACGGGCCTAGCCCACACTCCATTGTAAAATCCCAAAGTAACCTTTATGCAATTTTAAAAACCCTGGAAAAGACCTCTCTCTCACACACACAAAGCAACAACAATGGCTAATTACAGAAAGGACTCCTCCGAGGAAGAAGCTTTATTCCGATCCTACCCCTACGCACTCTACTTCGTCCAAAGCCCATCAACCCATTCCCATGCAAACAGCACCACCAACATTACCAACTACGATCACTTCACCACTTACCAATCCCCAGACAATGGCGGCCCGGCCCACTTGCGCCACTCGTCGTCTCGAGGGTCAAACGACTCGTTCGCTAAGAAGATCAAATATTCCCAGGATTTGGATCAACTGCTGGGAAATGTGGTTGATCAAGATGAAGAAGAAGAAGAAGAAGATGAGTTGGATTTGTACGATGAGAAGAAAAGAGGTTGGACTCAGTATTTTTCTTTCGGGTATTCGGATTCGGGTTGGTGGGTTTTTGTGCAGCTGAGCTGGAGGTTTTTGCTGAGTTTGATTCTTGCTTTCGCTGTTTTCTATGTTGCCGCAAAGCCACCCGCCCCTAAGGTGTCTATTAAGGTAATTTACATTTACATTTACATTTACATTTAATTAACTCGCTTCTTTTTCTTCAACTCATATAATTAAATATTACTATTAAATAAAATATTATAAAATACTATTATTATCATTAAATGAAATTAAATATAATATAATAATATATTTCATCTATTAATATAATAATAAATTCTAAATACTCAAAATTTTGAATAACGGATTGAGAATCTCAACCATATACTAATTCAAAACAGACACACTTTATATTTTGGATTCTATTTTTTATTTTATTTTATTTTTTTTAAAAAAAGTTACAATTTACTTTTCAACTTCTCCACCAAATTCTCTTAACTGAATTTATCTTTCAATTTCTATTTGTAAACATTATGAACTTTTCATTCTCAGCGGTGCTGCTGCCGCAGTAGTATATTGACCATTTCCTATAAGCAGAGCACACGTGTTTGCAAACATTCCCTATTTTCAGTTATATATTCATATATCGTGTTTCCTATATTTGGTGTGTGCATAATTATAATAATCATATAAAAGTTACGCCAAGTTTTGTTGAAAAAGTTAACATCGATGTATCCCGATTTGTGTTTGATTTGCCCAAATATTTTAAGTGGATTTGGGGTTCACATAGGGATGTTAGATCTAAGAGACTAATATCTGAAATATGGGCCAGATAGTAAAGTTTACTCCACGAAACATATAAGCGATGCAAGCCCAAGGTTTCAGCCCATTTAAGTTTTTAACTGGGCTTTTGGAACTGCCTATTTTAAGAAAACTGCAAATGATATTTGTTTAGGGATCCGATATTTGCCCCCAAAATTTGATGAGTTGACCTCATGTATGAGAACACCCCACTAATATTTTAAATATATTAAAATTTCACTAAATGAACCCCATAACTCCCTACTTTACCCCCTATCTTATATATAATATAAACAAAAAAATAAAAAATAAAAGAAAGGAAAAAAATGAAGAACACGTATAGAAAAGCAAGAAGAAAATAAAGGAAAAAAAATGAAGAAGAAAGGAGATGAAAAGAATGTGAAAAACAAAGAGTTTTTTTCCGAAATATTTTGAAAAAACAACAACAACAAGATTGATCATAATAAGCAATCAAACATTTAAGTCTCTTATATGTAAAAATTGGTGTTCCTCCAAAAGAGATTTGAAAAAGGAAACCTGGACTACCGTAGGGTTCGATTCTGGTTTCACAAATAATGAAGCGGTGTTCGAATTTTCTTTTTGAATAAATGTGTGATGTTCGAAAATCTTTGTAGAACAAATGTCTGATGTTCGAAAATTTTCATAGAWCAAATGTCTGATRTTCGAATATWTTTTTAGAACACTCCATTTTTKGCMAAAAAACAGACTGTTCGGAGCAAATTTTCGAACTTKAAATCCATGTTCGAAAATTTGGTCCGAACAGTCTGTTTTTTGAYAGAAATTATGATATGTTCGAGTTTTTCTTACGAACAACCTGTTTATATTCATCATTACCAGTTCGAACACAACCCCGACAATGAACCCTAATAAACCAATTTATGACGAAAAAGTGATGAAAAACGCACAAAAATAGCAATGTGGTTATTGTAACACTGAAAATTATAGAGAAAAATTGTATCATTATATTAGCATCATGCATTATTGAGTTTTGTTTTAAGGTGTCTCTTGAAAGTTTTGGGAGGAATAAAATGTATTTTTTTTTAATGTTTAAATCAGTTTTATAAAAGGGTTATTTTTGTCTTTTCAAACATATCTATTTTTGTCAAAAAACTAATGGGATCAACTTAATAAATTTTGGGGTGCCGATATCCGAACCCATTTGTTTAATCTCTTTATATTAAAACACAATCTTTTTAATGTATGAAAATATTTATTTATTAGGAATCTAGCAAAATATTAGAGTTTTGACCAATATTATTTGATTAGCTGGTGAAATTATTTAATTGGTCTATTTGATAAATAAAATTTTGAATTAATTTTTTTTTATTCTAAAATGTTAATTTCGAAAAAGTTGGAAATAGAAGCTTTTGGGGGTAGAAGTTTGAAAAGTGGGTTAAAATATCAGTTTTGTCCTTAATTTATAAGAAATATACACACACATACATAATATATATAAATATCATTAATTTATATGCAAAACTTATTTACAAATACTATTAGTAATATTTATCTTCGCACAAATTAAATTTAATATATTTTCAAATTAGTTATTCAATTTTTTATATATATAATAATAATTTAAAATATGACTATTTTCTTAAAACATTATTTTGATATTCATTACATTTACCATATAAATCTATATTATTAACATAAAAATAAATGATATTAAATTATATCAATGTTATTATTGGTCATATTATACAATCAAATAACTATGAGCTCTCAACTACTCACTAATTTTCTATACAAACCGCTAAAACAACCAGGTAGTTAACCAATCAATACGAACCGCTAATCTGCAAACGTGCTTAATGTTTGTCTCCAACGCTTCATTTGCTATATAAAAAGATTTGATTTTTCGGTGTCATCTGAGTCTAATATCTACCTATTTAATATTTTTCTTTAATTATGTTTTGTGTAATTCTATATCATTTTATTATATATTATCTAATTAAATATTTCTTTTATTGAAGTCACATATAACTAGAAAATGAAATCTACTTTAGTTAACTTAACTACAAAGAAAATTATATATAAGATAATCTTAATTCATAAAATTAATTATGACACTAATCTAAATAAATTTTATTTTTAGTATTCAAATACTTTGAATAAGTAAATTACGAGTTATTTTTAAGATAATCTAAGTTTGTATGTAAATATTATTAACAAATTCAATATAAATACAAATGCAAAACTATTTAATAATAATTAACAACTATTGATTAGACACCGGTACAATGCGACACGGGTTGAGAACATGGCATTTTTGAATTATTCTAAGTGTGTAACTATGAATTATTTAATAATAATTAACAACTATTGATTAGACACAGGTACAATGCGACACGGGTTGAGAACATGATATTTTTGAATTATTCTAAGTGTGTAACTCTAAATTAATTACGAACTTAATCAAAATATTATAAATACTAATTAGACACCGTTATAAGACACGAGTTGAGAATATGTCATCATTTGTATTATTCTAAGTATGTAAATTAAGTTATTAATAAA
Organism: Phtheirospermum japonicum; assembly: GCA_014905375.1. Lineage (NCBI taxonomy): Eukaryota > Viridiplantae > Streptophyta > Magnoliopsida > Lamiales > Orobanchaceae > Phtheirospermum > Phtheirospermum japonicum. The sequence continues at coordinate 699,234 of BMAC01000267.1, read as the reverse complement.
TTTAATTTAAATATTAACATGAAACTATTTAATAATAATACTCCCTCCGTCCACAAAAGATACTTGGAGACAAAAACGCATATATTAAGAAATATAATCAATGTCTTTGGAAATATATATATATAATACACACACATGCAAACTAGTTTAATACTCGTGTGTTACACATAATTTATCAAAAGATAAATATAAAAAATATTTCAGATCATTATAGAATTTTTAAATCATAAAATTATAAAAATTCAAAATATATTGTATTTTCAACTCGTATCTTGTACATATGGCTAGTTATTACTATTTATTAACTATTATTTCTTATTGTTAAATTTTTTTTATTTTAATGTTTAGATTAGATTTTTTTATAATTTCATATATACATAATTAAATAAATTCAAAAGTTGTTACACGCTCAACCCATGTCTAATTTCTATTAATTAATTATTATTAAATATTTTATATTTTAATATTTAAATTAAATTCAATAATAATTCTTAGTTACATACTTAGAGAAATTAAAAGATTCAATATTCTCAACCTGTACAGTATTGTATTGGTGTCTACTTAATATTTATTAATTATTATTATATAAATTTATATTCTTATTTTTAAATTGAATTCGATAATAATATTACTTACATACTTAGATTATTGCAAGTAACTTGAAATCTAATTATATTATATATTTTAATTCCTAAGAATAAAAATATTTTAACTTTTATTCTACATAAAATATTTAGATTATTAATAAATAATTAAGTTATTTTGTAATTAAAATTATCTTATAAGTAATTTGTTATTTGATTTAGATAAGTAATTTGGATTTTTTTTAATTATATATGACTTCTTATTTTTATATTAGAAGAATAAAAGAAAATATTGAATTAGACAAGATTTAATCAAAGAGAAATATTAAATTAGGCAAAAATATACAAAAAGGAAAAGATTAAGTTGGACAAAATATAATAAAAGGAAATATAATAAAATATTCTTATATTTAGTAAGTGTCAAACCTCCAAAATTTGCCAAGTATGTATCTGAACCACCAGAAAATTATATGTTAGTCCGAATCTCTCTAAGCAGACACGTATGATAAGAATTTTTTCGCTTTATATATATATATAGGGGTGGGTTCAAAAGGGAACCATGTCATTATATGTGAACCTGCGAACCAATACTTTTATTATATACTAGCAGTGCTTTTATTATACAATCACAGTGCTTTATTGATATTTTAGTTATATACACAAACAATGCTTTTATTATACAATTCTAATACTTTTAATCAACACTACTGCAGAAAATAAATACAAAGGCACCTCATCCACGGCGGTTCTGGAAAAATCGCCGTTAAATACTTTTTTACGGCGTTTCCAGAAAATCGTCGTTAAATCGGTCATTTAACGGCAGTTTTCATAAAACCGCCGTAGAATCTTACATTTTACGGCGGTTTTATGAAAACCGACGTTAAATCTAGCAAACTAAACTAATTAACGGCGGTTTTAAAGAAAGCGTCGTGAATTAACAAGTATTCACGGCGGTTCCTTAAAAACCGACGTTAATTATTTCGGTAGATTTAACGTCGGTTCTATTGGAACGGCTGTGAATAAGATGACATTTCGTAGAATAGTAAGCTGCATGTCACCGATCCTCATCCTTATCAAGCAAAAATTTTGGGTCTTTGATCCGTGACTCATCCGACGATCTGCATTCGCCACGTCATAAATAAAAAAATAAAAAGAAAAAATAAATAAAATCTTTATAAGAAAATAAAAACTATTAAACAAAAATATTTATGAAAATAAATAAAATCTCTATAATCGAAGGCTCTGCTTCTCTGCATCGAAATCATACTCGAACCCTCTATCATCTCCCTCAAAATTCACAAATCCCCTTGTCGATTCATACTCTCACTCAATCACATCGTCGAATTGCAAAACCCTAAAATTAGGGTTTCAGAGAACCAAATCCGTGATTCACCGTCTCTTCTTTTCGTTTTACACCACAAATTCCACTATGGATGACCCAATCCCGCACCCCGTTAACGTGAGCCGGGCCGAAGTATTTCAGGCCCTTGAAGCTTCGTGGCGCGTGGGACTGTGATCCTGGCCGAGTACACTGAGTTCACCGGTAACTTCACTGGAATCGCCGCACCAGAAAAAAATTTAATAAAATAATATATAATTATGCCACGTCAGGAAAAAAAATCCGATCAAAACTTTTTTGGACCTTTTTTGATAAATTGGTTAACTTAGCAGATATGACTTGATGATGGCCAATTTAACGGACCTTTTTTGAAATGTGGCCAACATAGTGTACCAAAAATGAAAATTTTCCCAATTTTTTTTGTTAATTTAATATTTAAAATTAAAGAAAAATGATAAGAAAGTATTGAATCACGCCCATCAGCAAAAAAGCCCGATCGGGCTTTTTTATACCTTTTTTGATGAATTGACCAACTTAATAGACGTTGTTTGATAATTACCAACATTGCGTATCGTTTTTAAAATGTGACCAATATAGTATACCAAAAATGAAATTTTCCCACAAATAAGATATAAGAACATTAGAAATTTGTACGATTGTACTACAACTATGATTCACGTCTGGATTATACGAAACACACAATCATTATATTCTAAGTCCAAAATGATTTTGCTTCTTTTATCAGTGCTTTCTTGTCGAGTTAGAAAATGGAAATCACCCTCACCCATTTGTGTTCCATCTGTCAACTCAATGAGCCTTCAATTTGTCTCTTGTATCCATTTCAAGGATTTTACAGTTCATATAGAATCAATTTTGCGTCACTGTGTCCAACTCGGGATGTTTTTCTACACTATCATTTTATTTAGATAATAACAAATTAGAATATATATGCATGTAATTTAGACGCTTATGCACTGTAATTACTAGCTAATTGGAGATGATCATAAATTTTATAGTACCGTCATCTTTTTCTTCTTCTTCTTTTTTCCAATTGCAGATAGCTAGAATTCGACAATTCAGATTAGGTGAAGGAGTGGATATGTCTGGAGTGACGACCAAAATAGTAAGCTGCAATTGTTCAATGGATCTAATAATAGATAACAACTCTAAGCTCTTTGCTCTTCACATCCATCCTCCAGACATGGAAATATTATTTGGCCATCTCCCTTTTGCTGAGGTGAAGTAAAAATATCTTACATTTTCTAATTGTGTCAACCAAATTTTACTATTACAAAACTAAAATAAAATGCTAATACATGTTAATTGTAATTTTAATTTTGTGTAACTATAGAAGCGTGGCGAAATTGGTGATATAGTTGGTTTTGCAATTTCCAACGAAAAAATATATATTCCTTGGTTAATTTGTTGATAATGCAATAATAATTAAAATTGTGATATGTATATCCTTTTGTTTTGGCAACAGATGCAGGGTAAAGAACTATATGCTGGAAGTAATGACATAACATTGTTCAGATTAAGTGTTGGGACAAGAAATAAGCCAATGTATGGGGCAGGAAGAAACATGCAGGACTTGCTGCAATCTGGTGAAGGGCTGCCTTTGGTTCTTAGGGTGAGCTTCAGGTCTAGTTTCCATGTGGTCTGGGGCCTTTTTGTGTCTAAATTCCATCACGAAGCCCAATGTTTGGCGGTCCTAAGTGATAAATATGATAAGAAACATAGGACCCAAGTTTATAATAGCACGTGTATAATTTATTCATAGCATTGGAAATGGGAATACGGAATGAGCCAGATTGGAAATTACTTGTAAGCTTTCACGTTGTCGTTGTTATTATTATTATTATTATTATTATTATTATTATTATTATTATTTAATGTTCGATCATGTATCCTCCAAAATCTAATTAATAAGTACTTTACTAGCGTTATTGTAACGTAATATTCATTGATTTTTTTGGGAGGATTGAAATTTTTTAACTAGTTGTAAATAAGTATTCAATATTTTACTATATCTATTTAATAATGAAGTTGCGAAGATGTTATAATTTGTCCGCAATGATCAACTTTTCAATATGCTCTTGTCTTGTCCCAGCAAACCTTCAAGCGCAATTTGCAAGTTGCAATGCAACCCTTATTTTTACCAACGAATGTAATGGGCTTACAATTAGAAAACGAATGGATCCCCAAATGGATTTAAGCGTGGAAACAAAGAGCAAGCCCACATGACGAAAATTCACATTATCTTTTAGAAAAAGGCCTTTGGTATTGGTTTGCCATATCAAGTAATTTTAGATTTTTGTGCGATTTCAAACTACATAAAGTAGATGTCGAAATCAAACAAGAAGAAGATAACCCTATTTACAATTTATTCTTTCTAGTTGTATGAAACTGTCTCTCACGTTGACTCAATTGGTTGGTTTGAGTTGCTGAATCCTGTTTGGGTAGTTTGCAATTCAATATTTCTTTTTTTGTGTTCATTTTCATAATTATTATGTTTTTTTACAGTTGAATAATTAATTTTTGACAATAATTTTTATTTTGTTATTTATCTTTCTTTGACACAAAATAAGTTAGGAAACTAGATTTAGGAATATTGTGTTTTCTAGTTTATTTTTAAGACTTTATTAGTTTCTTAGATTGTGTTTAGAATGTGTTTTAGAAATTTACCAAATTTAGGAATTTATATTTGCCTATTTAAGATAAGGATTCCTAAAGTTTGGATTCACAATTTTTTACGCACGGGAAATTCAAGGAAGACGCACGGCGCAAGGAACGCACGACGGGCAAAGCAAGGAAGAACACGAAGAACTACTTGGAGCCATTGATCGAGATTAACAAGCTCTTCGAAGTTGCGTGACCAACGGAGAAGAACTTGTCATTCCGGCAACAAGTATTTAGTATCAAGTTTATTGATATTTAGTTTTCATATATTACTTCATATTTGTGTATTGAACGTGAACAAGAAAGTAATATAGTTTTCGGGTTTGTACACCCAAGTTCACAAGTATTTACTTGTGAACTGAATTTGTTATCTTGTGTTCTTATCAATTTATTCCGCTGCATATTTTATATTTTACTCTGGTCGATGTTGCTAACCAATGTTGTTAAACATTGACTAACAATATCGTGAATCTGAAAATTATTCTTAAAATCATAGACCTTCTAATTTTACAATTGGCATCTAGAGCGGGTTACTTAACCTCTTAAGTATTGATCCTTATTTTTAGGTGCTATGGACGCTCAAGGCAACCCAAGGCCTCCAATCCTTAATGGTGAGAATTATTCTCTCTGGAAACAGAGAATGAGATGGCATTTAAAAAGCATTGACGAGCGTGTTTGAAAAACTGTCCTCATTGGATGGGAAAAACCACGTGTCACGGATGGCGAGGGCGATATCATCCCCAAAAAGGAGGAAGACTGGACTGTTGATGAAGCAACTGCTGCAAATTGGAACTCCAAATGCATCAACACCTTGTGTGGCTATGTAAATGCAAGCTACTACCGCATCATCAAGAATTGCGAGTAAGCAAAGGATGCATGGGACGCACTCCAAAGGGTGTGTGAAGGAACTGCAAGCGTGAGAAAATCCAGATTAAGAATGCTCATATCCACCTTCGAGGCTATGAGAATGGATGAGAAAGAGTCAATCATGGACTACTCCGTAAGATTGTCGGAAATAACAGAAGAGTGTAGAGAGCTTGGTGAGGCCATAACTAATTCCCGTCTTGTAGGAAAATTGCTGAGATCCATTTCGAAGAAATATAGCATGAAGGTGGTGGCCATAGAAGAATCAAAAGATGTTGATAACATCGATTTCAACACCTTAGTTGGAAATCTCAAGCAATATGAGATGGAACACGTTAGCTCTAGTTCGAAAGAGAAGAATGTTGCCTTTTCTTCTGATTCAATTGCAGTCGATGAAGATGACGAAGAGTTCGATTTTAATGGGATTATTAAAAAGATGGAGTCAACTACTCTCAGAGAAGATGAACTGGCCTTTGTGACTCAACGCTTCAACAATTTCTTGATGAAAAAGAACAATTTTGGAAGCTCAAATTCAAGGAACAGGCCAAAGACATCTACTCCAAAGTTTACTGGACGTACTCTTCCCCGATCTCAGTCCACAACCTCAATTCCCAATGTGTCCAGTTCAACAAAACCACTAAATGAGATTCAATGCCACGAATGCAAAGGTTGGGGACATTACAAGAATGAGTGTCCCAACACTCTTAGAAAGAAAAGCATGGTCGCTACTGATTTCACCGAGAATGTTAATGATTCCGAGTCGACTGATCCTGTTCCAGCTTTATTCTCCCATATTGTGTGGGATGACGATGTCCATGTTGGTTTGCTTGCAGACAACATCGTGTGCCTGAATGCCGAGACCACTGATTATTATGAGGAATACGAGCAGCTGAGTGTTGACCACCAGAAATTGTTTGTCAGTTGGAGTAAATAGGTACTCAAGGCCAAAGAGCTCGAAAAAGAAGTAAAGAAGCTAACCAAAGAAAAGGAAGATCAGCTTGACATTATTGTCCGATTGGAAACGTCTCTCACCAAGAAGGACGCTGAGCTGGAAAAGATGAAGAACGAACTAACCACTGTTCGAGGAACCATTTCAAATCTGAATAAAGGTAAGGCGAAGCTGGATGAAATCTTGAAAATTAGCTTCCCAAAGTCCTCAAAGCATGGAATAGGTTTCAAGCCGAGTCAGCCAATGAATGTTCCAAGTCAAGAACATAAATCTTCCAAACATCACAAAAAGAGAAGAAGACAGTACGTGTGCCATTATTGTGGAGAACCAGGGCACATCAGGCCCTTTTGCTGGAAGATCATTGGAGAGAAAAGACACTTTAAGAGAACCAGTGTGGCTGATAAATCCCATGTTGGTAACCGCACTACCAACATCAATACCAACATCAGGTTCAAACAAGTGTGGGTCAAGAAAAATAGCATCAAGTGTAATATGATCCATACCTCCCTGAAGTCTCATGTCCCTGGAGCCTGGTATTTTGATAGTGGATGCTCGAAGCATATGACAGGCTCAGAAGAATTGCTTTCCAACATTGTCAGATTTAAAGGTGGAAAAGTGAAGTATGGAGGAGGCGCAAACGGCCAAATCATTGGCCAAGGGACTCTCCATGTTCCTGGATTTGTAACACTGGAAAATGTGCTGCTAGTAGAAGGACTTACTACAAATTTGATCAGCATAAGTCAATTGTGCGACAGAGGTTTTAGCGTCAAATTCAACCGTGAAGAATGTGAAGTCTATGAGGAGAATGGATAATGCATTCTCAAGGGCAAAAGAACCTCAGATAATTGCTACCAAATTCAAAGTGATGCTTTTGGCAGACTGTCCCAATTGAGTGATGCGGAGCTGTGGCATCAAAAGTTTGGACATGTCGACTACAAGATGATGGACAGGTTGGTCAAGGAAGAAGCTGTGAGTGGACTGCCTAAGCTCAACACCAAGATCATTTCGGTGTGCGAGGCATGCCAGAAAGGAAAACAGGTCAGGGTGCCACATCCAGTCCAACAAAGTCTCACTATATCATCTTGCTTTGAATTGCTTCACATGGATCTCATGGGACCACTTGAGGTTGAAAGCCTTGGTGGTAAGAGGTATGTATTCGTTATTGTTGAGGATTTTTCTAGGTTTACTTGGGTCGAATTTCTAAAAGAAAAATCTGAAACTTTTGAGGCTTTCAAAAAACTTGCAAAGAAGCTGTGTGTAAGGTTTAATGTGAAAATTGGTAGGAGTAGAACTGATCACGGAAAGGAATTTGAAAACGCATCTTTTTTTAAGTATTGCACTTCTGAGGGTATTAGTCATGAATTTTCTTCTCCAATTACCCCTCAACAAAATGGCATTGCTGAACGTAAGAATATAACCCTAGCGGAGATGACTAGAACTATGCTCATTTATAATGGGATAGCAAAATGTTTTTGGGCTGAAGCAATGAACACTGCATGTCATATCACAAATAGGGCTTATTTTAGACCAGGTTCATGTGCAACTCCCTACGAATTATTGATTGGGAAGAGACCGAACTTGAGTTATTTTCATATTTTTGGATGTATTTGCTATGTGTTTAACGATAGAAATAATCTAGCTAAACTTGACTCAAAAAGTGATAAGTGCATTTTCATGGGTTATTCTCAAAATAGTCATGCATATAGGTTGTTTAACCTTAGATTTCGAAGCATGTTTGAGTCTGTAAATGTCAAGTTTGATGATCTAACGAGTGGAGTCAAGCCTGCCGAGAATAATGATCTGATTTATGATCAAAATCCTCAAGAAATTGTCACTCCTTCTTCAGTTGATAGTGCAGGTATTGAGAACAAAGATGCAGGTGCTGAACTCAGAGATTTGAGTGATGTTGATAACAATGTTGATACTGGGATACCAACATCAGTACCAACATCGAGCCAAGTCGCAGATTCTGATTCTGATTCAGAAGAAGAAGATCCAACTGATCCCATTGATCTTCATCAGAGGGATATTCCATCCAGAATCCAGAAAAACCATCCCATGGGCCAAATTATCGGTGATTTAGACGAAAGGAGTACAAGACGGAGACAGATTAATTTCAAGGAGATGGTCAAGTATGTATGTCTGTCTACTAATTGTTCTAAGATTCGTGAGTCTTTATATCTTTCTAGAATAGAGCCCAAGAGAGTGGAGGATGCACTCAAGGATGAGTTCTATATTCGGGCAATGCAAGAGGAGTTGGACCAGTTCGCCAAAAATGATGTTTGGGATTTGGTGCCACGACCAGGAAATTCCCATGTAACGAGAACAAAGTGGATATTCAAGAACAAGACTGATGAGGCTGGCAACATTGTGAGGAACAAAGCACGACTTGTTGCACAAGGGTATACGCAAATTGAAGGAATTGATTTTGATGAAATTTTTGCCCCTGTTGCCCGCATTGAGTCGGTAAGGCTTTTTCTTTCTGTTGCTTGTTATATGAAGATTTCATTGCATCAAATGGACATTAAGAGTGCTTTTTTAAATGGAGTCTTGAGTGAAGAAGTGTATGTTGAGCAGCCTAAAGGATTTGTGGATCCTCAAAAACCAAATTTTGTTTTAAAACTGAAAAAGACTCTTTATGGTTTAAAACAAGCTCCAAGAGCTTAGTATGAAAGGCTAACTCAACATTTGATTTATTTGAACTTTAGACGAGGGGAAGTTGATAAAAATTTATTCCTTCTTAAATCCAATAAGCACATCTTAATCGTCCAAATTTATGTGGATGATATTATTTTTGGATCCACTAACGAGGAGATGGTCAAGGAGTTTGTTACTCGGATGTCCGATACATTCGAGATGAGCATGGAAGGTAACCTCTCATACTTTCTTGGTTTACAAATAAAACAGTTTGATGACGGTATCTTTCTTTCCCCTACTAAATATGCAAAGAACTTAGTCAAAAAGTTTGGGTTAGAGGGTGAAACTGTCAAGAAAACGCCACTGGGCAAAATTGTGAAGCTGTCTAGATACGATGTTGGTAAGGGTGTTGATAACATCATGTATAGAAGTATGATAGGGAGTTTGTTGTATTTGACAACAAGTAGGCTAGATATTATGTATAGTGTGTGCTTATGTGCTAGATATCAGTCTAATCCAAAAGAGACTTGATTTGCATATTTTTGTACGTTTTTTTTTTACCATTTTGCGTCTCGCTTGCATGTATTTTGTTTGCTTTTATGTGTATTAGGAGTCGTTTTGGACGATTTTATTAGTTTTGGTTTTCGTAACTTTTGTGCGGTTTTCTTTGGATTTTCATTTATTTCTACTCGTTTTTGTCTTTATGGCCGTAGGATGACCGAAGCGATTCTGTGCACGCTCAGGACATCTCATTCGACTCGGATTAGAACCGGAAAGCAAGGGGGCACAGCGCGAACGAGGAGCGACAGCCGGCAGACGATTAGAGCGGAAATGAGAAAACGAGCCGGAGCTGCCTGTCAGTCGATCGACTGCACTCCAGTCGATCGACTGAGTGCTAGTTGATCGACTGAAGGGTCGACTGGGATGATGAAATCGACTAGTGGGCAGAGTGTTTTGTTATTTTGGGCATTCCAGTCGATCGACTGACACGCAGATTTTTGACCCGTTTTGACGTTTTTGCCCCTGCATTTTTGTATAAATAAGCTATCACTTTCTTCACCTACCTTATCCTTCCTTGGTTGATTTTGAACCCCATTCAATCTCTTCCAAACTCATTTTCACTATTCCATTGCAAACCCTAGATATAACCCTTAGCTAGTTAGTTAATTTAGCTTAGTTTATTAGCTATTTGGTAGTTATTCACAAGTGTTGGAGAAGGTGGCATCTCTCTCTTTTGTGATTTTATTGTATGAAGTTGAACTCGGTGTTTTAAAGATTGTACTCTACATTTGAAGCTTTTGGTTGAAATGCAATATTGGTAGTAATCTTTCCCTTATTTGGTGTTGTTCTTGTGTTGTTTATTGTTGGTATGTGTTGGTAGTTAATTTGTAGTCTTAGTTGTGTTTCTCTTGCATTTTCAAATCCTCTTCCAATTTCTAGGTTATTCTTCTTCTTGTAGTAAAAACTCCATTGAAGCTTGACTTTGAAACTTTTTACTCTTTTTGTTCAAACAAACTTGGGAGCTTGGAAAGTTATTAGTAGTTTTCTCTTTTAAGACATTTGACTTTTACCTATTAAATGCATTTGACTTCTTTTGAACTTTAGTTTAACTTTCCCTCCTTTCTAGCTTTTAAATTTACAAGCCTTCTTAGTTAGTAGTTTCAATTTAATTAAGATTGCTAATTAGGTTTAATTTGTGTCATTAAGACTAATTATTTTCAAGCAAGTTTTAAACTCCTCTCTCTTTGACTTAATGTTTTTCAAACTCTCTTTTCAATTCAAGTTTAGTGACTACAACACAAAAACCCAAACCAATGATTAATGCTTTCTTAGATTAGATTAGTTTAACTAAGAATAACAAGAGATTAATTAAAAATACTTAACGTCGATTATATCTATCCTCGAGAGACACGACTCGGGAAAACTTGCTGCTCTACAATCGACTCCGTACTATTGCGGAGACGATTTCTTAGAGTGCTAAGAAATCTTCGATCAAGTCTCACTTGAAAGCTGTTAAAAGAATTATTAGATACATTGCTGGTACAACTGAACTAGGTGTATGGTACACAAAAGATACTGGTACTGAACTTATAGGGTACACTGATTCGGATTGGGTTGGAGATATGGTAGATAGAAAGAGTACTACTGGGGGATATTTTTTTCTGGGTAATAACCTAATTTCTTGGTACAACAAAAAGTAAAATTGTATTTCTCTTTCTACAGCTGAAGCCGAGTACATTGCAACTGGAGTGCGTGCACACAATTACTGTGGATGAACCAAATGATTGAGGACTATGGTCTGCACAGTAGTATCTTGACGGTGTTGTGTGATAATTCCAGTGCCATTGACATCTCTAAAAATCCAATCCAACATTCTCGAATCAACCACATTGACATAAGGTACCACTTTATTTGAGACTTAGTTGAGAGGAAGATTGTTAGCCTTGAACATATTGGAACTGATAATCAGCTAGCTGCATCTTCACGAAGGCATTAGATTTCACGACCTTCTCTCGTTTGAGAAGAGATCTCGGTATGTGCATTGTCTAACCAATGTTGGTTTGTGATGTTGTGACACCCCTTATCAACATCAGTCACAACATCTGTATAATTTTGCATTCATTTTTACCTTTCTTTTCATACATAATTCTAATGCATTGAGTTTGATTGAAAGTGCAATAAAGTCCTGTTTTGCAATAAAAGTGATGAAAAAAGGACCAACCTCTTCAAAATTAGGTGATTGTGGGACTTGCCCGCAGAAACTGGCTTTCTCCTAGGTCCAAAAACAAGAGGTGTTTAACAGCAATTGCTGAAGATTAAAAGATTTAAATCCCTTCAAGGATGAAGAAAATCTAGACTCAAATGCTCCAATCTTTAAAATTCACCTTCTTGAGAGATCTTGACGTAGTCATTAACTTGGGTTAAGGGGTAAGTTCCCATTGACTTCACCTAAGGGCAATGTTGGTTCATAATGTTGTTAGTAATAAAAAGCAACATTGGATCAAGTCACTGAAATCTGAATATGTTTTTGTATAATCTTTTAGGTCATGAATTTTAGGCATTCCGTAGGACATTCATACTTTGTGAAGATGCCATCTTGCTGTACATTTTGTTTCTTGTGTTTTTGTCTTACTTGAAATCTCTTAATTTTGTTTTGAATTGAGCTAACTAAGTGTTTCAGTGGAGTTAAAATCGGACGGCTGGACAGGTAATAATGAGGTGAATTTGGTGAGTGATAATTTGCATTGCACAAGATAGGTACAACTGTGCTGATGGTTCATAAAAATTCAACTTTGTATTTCGGCCAATTTTGTAGATTAAGTTGTGCATTTAAAAAAAAAAAAGAGGATAAATCATGGGAAGAGATAATGGGATGGTAATGTGATCATGTAGCCTAATTTGAGGGGGAGTGGGTTTTTATAAAAAGGAAATAACAAAAATCGTGTTTTGCCCCAAAATCAGCCGGTGAAGATTTTTAGGGATTTTTTCCTTTTATTTTTACTTTCTCTCTCCTGTTACAACGGTCACTTTTTGGGCATAAAACCCTGAATTTTTTTTAGCATTTGATCACAATTCCAAAGCCTTCTGCAAATTGAACTCTCTATACTCCTAATCTCTCTCCAAATCTTTCGATATTCTTGTGTGCTTTTGAGAAATTGCAGGATGACAAGCTCGCCGCCGCCGTCCTCGTCTGTTCCTGAACTGCCAGAAGATGTTCGTCGCTCCGGCGAACAGGTCCCGGCACCCTATCCACGAGTTGGTGGTCTTGATATTCGCGAGGAAATAGGTGGTGGTAGTTCTTCAAACCCACCGCTATCAACATCGCCACCACTTTCGCCAGCGCATGAGTCACTCGCTGTTGTTGCAGTTCCATCACCGGTTGACGCCACGCCGGAGGCACAAGTGTTCCCAGGACAGCCCGGGAACGAAATTGACGTTGATAACCCCCCAGATTTGGCATTTGTGGCTGAAACTTTTGGACGCGTGGGGAATCCTACTCTGAAGAGGTCTAGGCGCTTGCGCAACATTCCGCCCGGTGTTGTGCCGCCCGCTGTACCTTGCCTCTCGAACATATGAACCTCAAGGAGGATGTCACCGTGATGTCTGACCCTGAAGATGAAGACTTTGTTCCTGCTGCTCCGGTCGAGGAGTCTGTGCCGCCGTTGTCTTCTGCCCCAAGTTTGCCGGCGAAGAAGTTTACTCGCCGAAAACATCTTGTGCGCAAGGCCGACAGGAGATCAAGTCAGCCAAAAGTCAAGGTTTCTCCTAAGTCCTCTGCAACTGAGTACTCCTCCCCTCCCTACACTGTGTTGGATTTTATCAYYGRTGAGRTGACCAGCTCCGCCAAWYYGCCTGMCGATGTTCCCCCSTCCTCTCCAGTTCATGATGCTCAGCCTGAGCTTGGTGATGAATTGTTTGATTATTCCCCTGATTCCTCGTTTGATGTGCCACTGCGAGATATCCTTACTGCTTGCAAGAAGGATAAGAAGAAAAAGAAGGTTGCTGCGAAGGACGATGTTGCTAGTCATGTTGGTACCTCTTTACCAACATCGCGTCGTTCCCCGTCTGTTTCGTCCTCCCGCATTACCTCTGTTCCCCTTGCATCTCATACTCCCTCGCCGTCTTCTTCGGCTGCCTGTAATCACTCTCAGTCATCCACGAGTACTAATACTCCGACACCCGAGCTTGAAGATATGGTGCCATTTTTGGAGAAATTTTTAACTGCTGAGGCTGCCGAGTTGTTTGCTACTTATCAAACTCGCCACATGATTGCTGAGTGTAGAGTTCCAGTTGAACTGTTTGAGCGCCACAACTTGATTGCTTACCTTCAGTTTAAAGGATGTATTCCACAGTTTCTACTGGCGTGCCGTTTGTTCAGGATATAGTTCTTGAGTTTTACGCGAATTTGTTGTCTTCTATTGTCTATGTGAGCTCTGTGAACTATGGAAAAGTGTTTGTGCGCGGTAGATTGTTTGCTTTCACCCCTGATTTAATTGATGAATTCTTTGGAACTGAACCGCATCGGGGTGATTCTACTGTGGATGATATGGATGAAGTTGTTTCTTTTATTTCTGGTGGTATGGTGCATTCTTGGTTTGAGCAGTTGCCGAGTACTAGGCTTTCATCTCTTTATTCTATTATGCACAAGGTGGCTATTTGCAACTGGGTCCCTTCCAATAACACTACGTGTGTTACTCGGCCTCAGGCCCAGTTTTTGTACAGGCTTGGGAAGGGTATTAAGTTCAGTTTTGGGCAACATGTGTTTGATATTGTTACTAAGTTTGCGACATCTAGGTCTGCCGCCTCGTTGTGTTTTCCCTCTCTTATTTTCAGCTTGTTGAAGAACCAAGGATTGACGCTTCTTCCAGATGATGTGCTTACTGGTGATGCTGATTGGTTTGCATTTAGGGGCCAGCATACTACTGGTGCTAGGGTAATTGATTTGCCTTGGCAGGCTCCTTTCCAGGCTGATGTTACCAGTGATGTTGGGAGGGACGATCCCACTGAGGGTCTGTGCAATGGAACGCGGTTAATTTGCAAGAATCTAAGTCGTAATGTTATCCATGCTCAGATAGTCATTGGCGATTTTGCCGGGAAAGATGTGTTCATCCATAAAATACCACTACAGCCTCCTCCCGATGAACAATTCCCAGTTCCATACAAGAGAACCCAATTTCCAGTTCGTCTTTGCTTTGCAATGACGATAAATAAAGCACAAGGACAGACGCTCGATTTCATTTGCATATATTTAAAAGAGCCTGTATTTTCACATAGCCAGCTCTATGTAGCATTATCCCGTGTGAGAACAACTTCGCAAGTGAAATTACTCATTAAACCTCCTTTTTTTTGATGCGCCTGGGATTGATTACACCAAAAGTATTGTGTATAGGGAAGTGCTTTGGGCTTCTGAAATGATTGGAAAGTAAATGAATTATCTTTGATCTTTCTCTTATCTCTATTGATCTTTTGTGGAACACACATATTCCTTGAAAACTAGCTTTGTTTTAGTGCACAATGCAGGAAACAATGGCAATGAGGTACCTTCCAGTGAATCAAGTGCTCGATGGCGTTAGAGGCTGGACGGTTCTTGTACATATGGTTGAGAGAAGACATGTCCAACTAAACCGGAATGCCAGGCTTGTTAATTATCGTCGTTTTCGCTTCACAGATTCTGAGGTTACACAAAAATATTTTTTTTAATTGTTGATTCACCTGTCCTTAGATTTCAAATATTTATTCCTATTTTTTGTTTATTTATAAATAGGGGACGAAAGTTTCATCCGTCATATATAGAAATGATGTGCGCTATTTTACTTCCATGCTTATGCCATTTAAAAGATATTACATATCCAGCGCAACTCTACGCAAGGTTGACCCAAGATATAAGGTTAGTGATTATGAATACTCTTGGGTCATTCACAATCGAACGCTCGTTGAGGAGCACGTCGAGCAGGTTCCACCCACCCTACCGTGTCACTTCGAGCTTCAGGAATTTCAGAAACTGTTCAGATTTGCTGACACAGAAAACTTGCAGAGTTAGTATTTTTCCAGCCAGTTCATTCTTAACTTAATGAGCATTATGTACTTCTTGTTATTTATCTACCTTTTTAAGCCTGAGTAATAATGCATAGCCACAAGTATGTGAGACTAGGTCTGGGCTTTTTATGTTCTCGATTAATTCGGTTTTTACCCATTCCCAAATCATCAAGCAAACGGGCCGATCTTTTGTATTCTCTATTTTTTAAATAAGCTGCTGGATTTGTGTATATATTGATAAATATGTGTGTATAGACAGATTTTTAATATACAGCATGATGATTATTATGAAGAATCATGAACCTTTGGTATCTAAATTGATAAAATTGTTGATTTTTTTAATGCAAAATGCTGGGCATTATTTGTAAAGTGATGAGCTTTTAAGTGGTATGTATGTTGCAAGGTGCGTGGGGTGGTAGAGCACTTCAAAATGTCATGTATCATTCTCACTTATTGTTATAATTAGTACCTATCATTCTTTTCAAACTTGCTTGAAATATATTCTCAGACCAGCATGACCCTATTTAATATTTTGTTGGAGTGTATCTCTATTTTTTTTTTCTTTTCAGTAAATATTTTAGTAGTACGGTTTTTTTCCCTTTTTAAGCATTTCCAATCCAAAGAGTGACTATTATCTCAAAATTAATTATTCTAGCTTAATTCTCAAGATGTATTACAGCTGAGATGTGAAATTCTAGGACTTCTAAAAGTTTTTTTTTTTTGGGATAGTTCATTCAAGTAATAAGATTATAGGATATTATTGATTCATAGTATGTTCACGCAATTTCTAGCAAGGTATTGCTATACATTAAATCATAATCCAATTAATTGAAATATTAAATGGTGCATATGATTTGAACATACATGGTGAAAAATATAATCCTAGGTGTGTGTCTGTGTATTTATATTAATTAACTTCATTACAATGTATAGTTATTTATCGAAGACAACTTGCTATTTGCTGAAACAACCTATGATGATGCATGGAAGTACTGTATAAAATTTATCCGAGAGCTATTCAATTCTGGAAGCCGGTTAAACTATGTTTACTATTATTTATTATAAATTAACTAAATATTAGTTTACTTAGAAGAAACTTGCTTGCGAAATTACCTTATCAACATAATTGGTGTTCTTTTAAAGCGTTGTAACATCCGACTCTTTTATATTATAGTTGTGTTTAATATTATTATTCATATAGTTTGCTTGAAGCTGATATATTCTTTTATCGAGAATAGATATCCTCGGTGTTGTCGTACACGCTTTACCCTCGAGAGAACAAGGCCTTGGATTGTACAACGAGAGACTTCGTCGTTGTTAATGAAGAGTGAGCACATCACCGCATAACCATTTGTGTGCTTTTGAGTAGGCAAATTTCTGACCTCTTTTTTTTTTTCTTAAAGAAAACGGCCAATGCTTCTAACTTTGTGGAATGAGTTTGAGAGGGATGAAGGTGCTCAACTTGCCAACACTATTGCGAATGGGAATGTCATTATAGCGATGAGGATAAAAGTAACGACCTTGAATTGTAAGTCACAGTCATACATAATCCTGAGATCTTTTAAGTTATGATAATGCCAGCTGCTGTCATTTAATTCTGCATTATTTTTTTTTAGATCTATCCATGACAACGAGGCTTCCAAGCTGTCTTCTGCTGAATCCCCCAACCCCACAAGCCACCGCACTAAAACAATGGTGAAATATCAATATTTCCATGGTCTCCTGTGCTTTTGCAGTTAATATAACATTGCTTTTTATTTCACAGGTACAATGAAAATTGCCAAGAAATTGTGGGTATGGTTGAAAAAGCCT
>BMAC01000267.1:615259-651788 GCA_014905375.1 Phtheirospermum japonicum | reverse complement strand
ACATAAGAGCATCTCCAATTCTTCTTGTTGTTTTTAGTAAAAAGTCAGGCATGACAACAAGTTAAAACTAGAGCACTATTTGATTTTAAAAGGTATGTTAAACATAATGAAATTAGCAAAAAAAACTAGAAACTGATGTTTGGGAAAATCCACGATTGATACACTTTTGAAAATATAATATCTAATATAAGCAATCCAAACCTTATATTCCCATGTAGGTTATATTATTCTCATTAGATCAAAAATTAATATTTACTTTCTCAATTATACCCATAATTTATACATAATCCAATCTATTTATCTATGAAAATATATCATATATTATTTCTCTACAAATCACATCAATCATGCTTTTACCTCTCTATACAAATTTCTTCTTCATATTATCCTCTCTGATCATATATTTTAGATTACTGCAAATCCATTTCTTAAAATGAATTAAATACTACAATATTTCAAATTGAATTACTACTACTGAAACTAAAAAAAAAAAAAAAAAGAACTACTACTGATATTTAAAAAAAAAAAAAAATTGATAACCAACATAATAAAAATTACTTCTCGAGAATTTGTTTAATTTATTTTTTGTTTAAATTTTCTTCTTTGGTGATTAGTCATTACACCTTACCTAGCGATGTTTGCAATTCCCTATTTAAAGTTAGATAAATTGAATATATAACTCTTGAGTATTATTGCTACAATAATTAAATATTTCAGGAATTAGTTTATTAAAGAAAGTATGAGAAATAATATAGTTAGTTTTAAATTTGATAGAGGTAGTGTAAAAAAATAATAGAATATATATGAGATTTTATTTACTTGTGAGTTTTGATATAGTTAGTATGATAATTGATAGTGTTTGTATGGAACTTCATATTATTTATTGCAATCAAAAATTTGGTCAGTATGAATTCGACAACGTAATATAAAATTCGATAAGCGTAATATGAAATTGGACAGTTGTAGTAAGCAATTATGAAATTCTAGTATAAAATTCTACTTATTCCAATAAAATATCTTCCTAAAATAGTATATGAAAATTACCTAACAGTGTTAAATAATTACAAATAAAATACTAGTAGTCTACAATTAAAATTAGTTATAGTACATATTTCAATATAAATATTAAAATAATAGCTTGAAATATTTAATTTGAAATTATCAAAATAAATAAAAATATAAATAAATCATTAAATAAGTAGTCTGAATATTTATACAGAGAGAGATAGGGAAAGAGAAAGTGAGGAGAGAATGCCTACATTAATTTAGAACCTGATTTTTTATTATTTACATAGTTAATGGGGGTAATTAAATACATTTAAGATGTTGATAGTAATTATTGGAAAGTTGAATATTAACTTTACTATATGAGATATTTTTTTTCCTATTTTACTGCATGGGAATTACCCTGATGTTTTACTCCATCATTGTGAACTCTATATTTTTCAATTTATATGATTTGATCAAACTTATCTTTATTTTATATCTATTTTATTTTATTATTAAAATAAATAAATATCACATGCMCAAATTTACTATTGTATACTTTATGCATTTAATAATCTTTGAAACCAAGGGTTTTGTTCTTTCAACATTCATCTTATATGAATAGATATTATATTATTTAATTGACATATTATTTGATTGGTAAATGTTAAAAAATATTTATCGATCAAAAGATTAATACCGAAGATATTATGAAAATAATGATCCCTAGCCCCGCCTAAATCATTGCGTTTCACCTGAACYGCGCGGAGCAACCGGGCCAAAAAGTGGGCCACTTGTAAAATGGCCTGCTAATGTGACTCGGGCTGGTCCGAGTTTGAAAACATTGTCCATTCATGCTCTTTCAAATAAATATTTAGTTTGTTAATATAAAGAAACATAAAATAAAATAAAATAAAATTCCCATCTTTTAGCAATAATAATTTTCTTGGAGCGCAATGCAAGTCAAACAAATCCAACGAAACAAAAATCATATGAAAAGTCGCAAACAAAAAACTCTGTTGTTCAAATAACCTCCTAAACCCTCTCTTGCTCTTCTTTTCCTTTATAAGGCGGCAAAAACCCAGACCCAGCAATAAACCCAAACCCATTCTTTAATTGATATTCTCTTTTTCCTGAAAAAGAAAAAGAAACCCACCATGCCCACTTTTACTTCTGCACCGTTGGGAAATTTACTCGAGTTCAGGGCACGAGATTCTCTCCAAAAACCATTAAGTAGAGACCAATTAGAAGACCCGAACCCGGACCCGAATCAGAAAAGTGGGTGCCCGAGACACTTGTACATATCCCCGGCTTTGTACGCGACTCCGGAGCAGGCTCCCATACCGGAATATTCCTCGCCCGACTCGTTTTCCTTTTCTCCTTACGTCGTCAACCACAAGCACCGCCGTGGTGGTGGAAACAGTGAGTTTCCGGATTTGCCCTCAGCACACGAGGGTGGCGGCTCTTATTATGAGGAGGAGGTGGGGGACAATTTTGGGAATGAGAACATTGATGCAAATGATGAGGATGATACGAAGAGTGAGTCGAGGAGCGTGGGAATTGAAGTGGGAATTGATGATTTCTTGGCCGGAAGGCAATTCGACTGCCGCAGCTCTGTTTCTGCTCAAGGGKATTTTTTTGATGCAAATGATGGTAATAACTAATAAGCTTTTTTAGTCTTCTTTTTCTTGTATATGYATTATTATGCTTATTTATAAGAATATCAGTATGTTTGCTGCAACATTGTATCTGCAAGGGTGTTGGTCAAAATTCGAACGTGTCTTATTTCAGTTTCTTTGGGTGATTAGTATTTTTTTTTTTTAAATAATTATTATGTTACTATCTTCATGATATAAATTTGTTTATAGCATGTAATTAATGAGTGAATTTTATGTCACTTCCTACTGAGATGTTTTAGAGAAAGTGAGGCTGATTTTTCTTTCTTTCTAGATTAGGTCATATGTAATTAAAAAAACAAAAAAGGAATGTTATGTTTTGGGCAATTGATAAAATAACTAATCAAGGATACAAGGTTGGGTAGGTAGTATAGGGTTCTTTTTATTTATTATTATTTTTTAATTGCGTAGGTAGTATAGGGTTCTTTAATTGTACTTATTGTTTAGAATACTTTTGTAATTCCTAAGGTAGACAATAATTTCGAAAAAAGAAAAATAAAATGCTAAGTAACCGATGAGCATGATTTGCAAGTCATTTCGTCTCATTGATATTGAGATTGATTTTGCTGTCTTAACATCTGGGWCGACTCTATTTGCAGACTTCTCATCGGATGGTTCTAGAACTGAATCGGAGTTGCATTTGACAAGGCTCACTATTCTTGAGGAAATCGAAAGGAGAAAGCGCGCAGAGGAAAATCTTATTGTTATGCGCTCCCAATGGGAGAGGATCGGTAATCTCATGTCTCGGGCCGGGCTAACATTTCCCACACMTCCATCTACCAGTGATAAGATTATAGAAATCGAAAACGATTCGATCGACAAGTTTCTCCAMGAAGTTGCCGTTGCCAGATTTGTTGCTGAAGCGGTTGGAAGGGGTGAGGCGCGTGCCGAAGCTGAAGAAACCGCTGCAATGATCATTGAATCAAAGGACCAAGAAATTGTGSGATTACGGGATAGGCTGAAATACTATGAGACTGTCAATCATGAACTCTCACAGAGGAAGCTTGTGGGTATGTTTTTTKTTAAATCTTATTTTATATACGAGCTTCAAGATTGCAGAAATCGCTAGGTGGTGTTAATCGGGTCGCCTAGGAACACTAGTATTCTTATTCATTTTTTAAAAATTAATGTACTTTTGACTGAGTTTGGCCTAGGCCYGATTTTTAGCTTAGGCACTTGTAAATATATGTTACGCTTTATATGAACATGTATTATACTGTTACAAAATTGTTATGCAATTGTTGTGTGTAAACTTTTTGTTGGTTGYAGAGGTTGCGCGCAGACAACAAGAAAGGAAAATTAGGAGTYGGCGGAGGTGGATGTGGTGGAGTTTTGTGGGAGTGTCGGTTGCGGCCATAGGAGCTTCGTTCGTAGCATATTCTTACATTCCACAAGCGAGTGAATGTTTGTTGTCTCTGGATTGTTCTGGTGAAGGGGATTTAACCGATCATGTGTCTTGTGTCGACCCTGGAGCTTAATACGTTGCTCTGTTTCTGGATTAGTTAGTGTTGCATCAGAGATTAGGTAAATTATCTTTAGTGTTTCATCATAGATTAGTGATGCAGTGAATTTTGCGTACATTTTGCTTATTGCTTGTACATATATCTTACATGGGCAAGAAAATGGGGGAACAAATTATGTGTTCATGGGTCTTTTTAGCTTATTCGTTTGCACTCATAACTTATGATTGATTAGTTGATTAGCACGGATCCAAGGGGTGCGAGGGGCGAGACGTGCACCCAATAGCGTGAATCCGGTAGAGATCTATCATCACATACAATTTTTCATTGCTATAAATCCTCAATAAAATCATTCATCTAGAAATAAGTAAATAATTACTACACAAGYAATATGAGAATTTAAAATTTCTAGTAACTAAACAATTTATAACAAGCATTTAACGTTCAATTATTGAAAGAATTGCAAGCCCTAATTCGCTAAGTTATTCATGAATAAAAATAGAAAACTATTAGAACAATCAACAAATCAAGTGTGTTTTGTGCAGAGTGTAAACAAATAGAAGCGGAATTAAAATAACAAAACACAAGCTTTCAAAACTTTTGACTACAAGAAATAAATCCTTGTAGTCGTGCCTCAAGGCGAAAATGTCTTTACTCGAAAAGTGTATCAACGATTACACATGAAAATATAAACAAGTAAAAACTACGAAAAGCTCATATCGAGTAAGATTGTTCTAAATCAGCACTACTCTTCCAAAAGTTAAGAATCAAAATCTCCAGGATTTGATCTTAATAAAAACACAAAAGCATGGAAGAAAATAATTCGTTCAGCAGGATGTCAGTGCAGATGTTGCAGCACGAACAGTAACATCTGCGTCTGGGCAGATTTGCTGTTGATCGAATAAATCGCTCCAACTCTCAACTCTAATCTTTTYTTCGTGTATTTCTCAGCGTATYCAGCATAGATGAGTTGTARAGCTAGTCCTCATATTTATATAGACATCCTTACTTGTAAAGAGTCCTACAAAAGAAGAAAAGAATATTTACATAATATATTGCAAGTAAATCACTTTAAATAAGAAGATAAGATAAAATTTAAGACTCCTAATAATCATAACTTGCAACATACGAAGTTCTAAGTGAGGAGAAAGATAATTACAACCTAAACTAATTCTAATAATATACAAAATAATTACCAAATAAGATATGTATAAACACTTTCCTAAACAATTAATAACTAATATATTTGGCAAGAGTCAAAATAATATATAGATAAAATAAACTCCTAAAGGAAATAAAAGTTCTAAAAACCTCATATGTATCAAACAACATATTAGACTCCTAATCCTTTTTAAACTCAATGAAAAATTCCCTTCAATCTGCCCCTTTTTGTCTTTCTTGGCCAAAACATACATGATGAAAATCACAAGTATTGTTTTGGTCTATACGGAGTATATTGAAATGGTATGAAGGTTCAATACTATGATAATGACTACAACACTTGATCCACGGTACATACGTGTTCCAATCAAGCAGCAATTAGACATATCAAGAAAAAATAACTACCACCAAATAAAAATATCTCTAAAAAAAATAACAACCCAAAGTAAAGAAGCACTCCCCTTTGGTACAGTAGTGGTAGTCTCAAAATCAACTCTTTCTCATCCTCTTATGCGTCATCTTCATCAGAAGCCTCATGAACAAATCATTATGACAATGAACAGTTGTAGAACAAATTCCCCTTAAATATGTTACTGCCTAACCAATAACATTGTGCAGCAACCTCCTTAGTAGCAGCAACAACTCCCCCTAAAGTAAGCACATCTCTAGGAACATGATTGCGCTTATAAAATTTTTTAACGATCCAAACTTTTTATAAGAGACCGTAATGCATTATAATATATGGTAAGCAAAATTTCTAAACCTTCACATCGATAAATCGGATCTAAAAAATATCAGGAATAATTCAAAAATATTTGACCCATTTTGTCAATAGTTTAGTAATGCATTCATGCAATTGAGGCGATTCAAAGTAAAGAGCTAGTAAATAGTACAATTTGAATACATTAATAAAAAAAAAAGAACCATACTCTGGACCTTTTTTTCGTTGGCGCTCGATTTGTTGGATATTTTGGTTCTGGTGTTGGTGCATGTCCTCCTTCAACTGTATGTTCTTCAGATGGTGATCGGCCATCGGTTGATGTTGTTGGTTTAGATGGCATATTGCAGCTCCCGCCAACTTGGTCTTGTTGGCTTAACACCTGCAATATGAATGTGAATAATATTAGAGGGACAAAAAACAGCAAATTTGCAATTATAAACAGACATAAAAAAATCAGTTGATTTTATTATTTTTTACTAAATCAGTTGAGTTTGAGTCGAACTTTACACTGGGATGAGTTCAAGTTTGATTCGCTGTACCAAAATATTGAGTTCAAAATTCTATATGTTCAAAATTGAAATTGTTTTGATGCCAGCAATGCAATTGCTAAAATCTATCATCTTGTACATAATAAGTGGTCGAATAATGTTGTTATCTCGCTGTATCCTTGCTTCCTTCATCATCTGAATTGTTATGTTAATTATAAAAGCTGCCTCTGAAGTAGTCTAAATACCCAAAATAATAAATTAAACTTCTCTCTTTTTAAAAATTGCAAATATTTGCAACTCCAAGGGGTTGAAGTTTTTCTTAACTAAAGCCTGCATAGCATACACTTATGAGCAAAATAATGGTACCAAAGGTACAAAGGTAGCAGTAATTCAAGTATATATTGGGGTCTACAGTTCAGCTTCACCGGTCGAGTCTAGTCGAGAGACAAACACAAATTCATGTCCGAACAGAAATTGCCACTCTGTTGTGTACCAGCTCCTGMCATATTATGTGTATAGATAAATATCATTCATTTTTCACCTTGTTACCATATTTACAGAGTGGTAGCTTATTTTTCAAGGTCAAGTTAATGTGATATAGAAAAGGTGAACAAACGTGAATGCTGAGTTAGATAAATGCTTTAAGTTTTACATAAATGCTATATCCCATATATGTGAGTACTCTGGTTGTTATTGTATATGCAAATATCAATCAAACCACAAGCAATAAACATTACCAAGTGACACGATTTTGTATAAAACTCCCACTAATCAAGTAAGCTGAGTTAGATTACAGAGTACATGTTTGTTCACTACAAGAAACAAATAATTGGCAGCACAACTAGGTCCCATCATCCACACAAATAACCAATGAGTGAATAGTTGGTAGCACAACTAGTCAACTACCCTGGTGAATAGTCTAATTATAATTTGAAATATAAATGGGAATTTATTGGTAATTAGGCTAAACCCAATATGAGGTACGCCGGAATTCATATTGAAAATTTGCAATAGAAATAGATAGCCTTATATAATAGTACATAAGATTCAACAAAGAGTCAGGGTCTACGAGAAATTTACCATTGTTATTATGAGGTACGCCGGAATTCAGAGATGCATCGACTTTAGGGTCTGTGAGAGCTGCGCGGCTATAGTTATTCCGGTAGCGGTTTGGCACTGGGAGATCGTTGGGTGCCACGGAGAGTCGGAGACTGATGGACTGATGGAGAGTTGGGGGTGGTGGAGAGTCGGACTGTCGGAGACTGATGGAGAGTTGGTGTCGGCGGGTAGATTAGGGTTTGGACTTTGGAAATCTATTTTCTTTGGTAATGTTTGGGGGGCTGTGGGCACGCACACGCTGGTAAGTCACTTAAGTGACCTGAGCATTATATTACTATAAATAAATAACATAAAATATAAATTAATATATTTATATATAAATATCGGTCGGTTCGGTTTTTACGGTTTTCGCAACCGAGAAACCGAAACCGAACCGATATAACTGAATTTTTAATAACTATGACCGAAACCGAACCGAAGTCAAGAAAACCGAACCGAATCGCTTCGGTTGGTTCGGTTTTTTGGGTCTATTCGGTCGAAAACCAAAATTTCCTCACCCCTAGCGACAACAAAGGAAATAAGAGCCGGATCACGACAGTTCTGATTCCTTGAATTTTGCTGGAATCCTAGAGAGACGAGATAATACGGACTGAGGAAGACCTGGAACAAGGAAGACCTGACTAGAGTCAAGTCTGATATTAATACCGAGGTGATACAGGAGAAGGAAATAAGGAAGGCCTGGGACGGGAAGACCTGTTTCCTATATTCCCGGCAAAGAGACAAGTGGGACCACTTGTCAGAATTGGTTGTCAAAACAGCCCTTGATTCGCGGCATGTGCTCCCGGGATCCCGGCTGGGGTCCCCACTAGGAGAAACTATAAATATCTCAGTCCTAAGGCTGAGAGAGGTATGTCATTCTCTTAAGCATTCTTGCTTTCTTTCTGGAAAACACCTCAAATGCTTACTAACTTAAGCATCGGAGAGGTTTCCACCGGAAAATCACCAGTGGTCCTTTCTAACTCGTGTTTGTGGTGCAGATCAGCCGTCAAGGTTCCAGGCGTTCTCAGCGTTGGTCATTTTTTGGGTTGAAATATATGGCGCCGTCTGTGGGAAATCTGGGCTAAGACTTGAGCTCCTTTTTCATAGCTTCCGACTGATTACGAAGAAACTTAGTGGGGGACCTTGGTGAAACACCCATCTCCGCCGCGCGGTGGGGTATGCCGCGATCAGTTGAGACACCCCAGGCAAGGCCCGATGGAGCCGGGCCATCAATAGGGGTTACAACAGGCACCGCTCCATCCTCTTCTGTTGGACCAACGCCCATTGCCGGCGGCTTGCTGAATGATGCCTTGCTCAGGCAGTTATCGGAGCTAATCGTCAAGGCCGTAGAGGCGGCAATTGAGAAAAAAAATTGCTGAGGTTTTGACGCCACCGACTGGTACGCGACAAGATCGGACAATCCCGGTGGCAGACACCGAGCCACTGCGCAACCAGCGAGTGGATCAGACTCCTCTTCAGAATAGAGAAGAGCTCCTCTCCACTTCCGATGGTGAAACCTCAAGCCAGACTAATCCAGGTCTGGCTGAACAGATGCAAAGTTTGCAAAAAGAGGTGCGAGAATTCAAGAGGAAATTGACGAGTATTGGTACCGTGCCAGCACCGCGGGGCACCCCTTTCACTGAGGAGGTCATGCGTGACGACGTACCAGCTTCATATCGCTCCTTGGGCTTCAAGTATAATGGAACCACGGATCCGTGGGACCATCTCAGTTGCTTCGAGATCGCGGCAGCTCTGCATAAATTCTTGGACGCTGTTATGTGTCGGGTCTTCCTAATGACTTTTACCAAGTCGGTGCAGCTCTGGTTTAGCCAGTTGCCGCCTCGTTCTATTAGTAATTTTGATGAGTTCAGTTCGGCCTTCCTGCACCAGTTTACCAGCTGCAGGAAATACCAGAAGATGCCCCAAGAATTGTTTAGCCTTAAGCAGAAGGAAGGGGAAAGTCTGTGTGCCTACATTAATCGCTTCACTAATGCTAAGCTGGAGGTACCTTCTGCGTCGGAGGAACTATTGGTGAATGCCCTGGCGCAGGGTTTGAGGAGAGGTGAATTCTTCCAATCACTGGTTGTCAAACCAGCCCTGAAGTTTGGAGAGCTCCTGGAACGAGCAGAGAAGTATATTCACCTGGAAGAGGCTTTGAAAATCAAGGATGAGGGAGAAAAGAAGAGGGAAAGATATGATCGTGAAGACAGGGGAGCCATAAAAAAGCCAAGGCCAGACCTGTCCGGAAGAAGACCTCTCTTTGACAGGTATACCCCTTTGGCAAACCCGCAAGGTGAGATTCTGCAGGCGATCGAGAAGCACCTAGACTTGAAGTGGCCCAAGACCCACTCGCAGAGGCCTAGGAAGGAAAGGTCCGATTGTTTCTGCCGTTTCCATAATGAGTATGGGCATGATACCGACCAGTGCACTCATCTGAAAGATGAGTTAGAAAGGATGGTCCAGGCCGGCCACCTGAAGGAATACGTTCGCATGAGAAGAGAAGAAGCCAGGCCTGGCCATAAGAGTTATGACCAATCACAACAGAGAAATGGAGATCAGGATAGGGTGCGAGCTGGAGGAAGAAGATCTGACCAAGCTCAGGTCATCCACGGAGAAATTCAAATGATTACAGGTGGAGAGCTGAATGAACACTCCAAGAGAACCCAGTATAATTATGTCCGAGCTGCCAAAGACCTGGTCAGGACATCTCGAGAGGTTGGACAATTAGCATCTACACCAAATATCTGCTTTGGTTCAGAGGATTGTGATGGCATCTTGGCTCCGCACATGGACGCTTTGGTCATAACAGCCACTATCGCCAACTATAACGTGCGGAGAGTTTTTGTGGATACAGGGATCTCTGCTGATATCCTGTTCTTTGATTGCTTTAAAAAGCTGAACTTGGATGTCGAGCTTGAGGAGGTGACTACCTCCCTAGTAGGGTTTGCGGGGGGTGCCCTGAAACCGTTAGGAGCGGTTAGGCTCCTGGTTACCTTGGGGGAAGAGCCATATCGCGTGACCGGGACGGTGCATTTTTTGGTGGTAGATGCGCCATCCTCTTACAATGTTATGCTTGGCAGACCTTCCCTGAGTCAGTTCCAAGCTTTAATCTCAGTTTTTCACATGAAGATGAAGTTTCCCACTGAGGATGGAACTGTCAAGGTGAGAGGAGACCAATATGCATCACGACAGACGTATGTTGAGTGTGTCAGGCGGAATAGTGAGGAAGAGAGGCTGAGTAAAAGGGCTCGGATAGAACAGCCACGACAAGATCTGGAGAGGAGAGAGGAAGGATTGATGCTGGTGGAGGTTATCCTAGGTGACGAGAGTCGAGTCCTTCATGTGGGAACGACGCTGAGCCCGGGGGTATTGACTGACCTAGTGACTTTGCTGAGTTAAAGTGCGGATGTTTTCGCTTGGTCCCCCCAAGACCTGGTGGGTATCGACCTAGAGGTCACTGAACATCGCCTCAATATCAGCCTGGACGTGAAGCCAGTCAAGCAGAAAAAGCGCAACTTCGAGCCAGAGAAGGAGGCCATTATAGAAGCAGAGGTGGATAAGCTCTTGAAGGCAGGACATATCCAGGAAATACAATTTCCCGAATGGCTTTCCAATGCGGTGTTGGTCCCAAAGACAGATGATTGGCGGATGTGCATAGATTTCCGAGATTTAAACCGCGCCTGTCCGAAGGACCACTACCCCTTGACAAGGATTGATCAGCTCGTCGATTCCACCTCTAGTTGTGAGCTCCTGAGCATGATGAATGCCTCGCAAGGGTATCACCAGATCAGGCTAGAAAAAGAGGACTGGAAACGTGTTAGCTTTATAACCCCAAAGGGGACGTATTGTTATGTGGTCATACCTTTTGGCCTTAAAAATGCGGGTGCTACATACCAACGGTTGGTAGACAGGATGTTCAAGAGCCAGCTTGGCCGAAATATGGAGGTTTATGTGGACGATATGCTAGTCAAGAGCACGAAAGCAATATCGCACGTGGACGACTTGAGGGAAACCTTCGATACCCTACGAAAATACAGGATGAAGCTTAACCCTAAGAAATGCGCATTTGGGGTCAGAGCTGGAAAGTTCCTGGGTTACATGGTCACAGAAAAGGGTATCGAGGCTAACCCCGAGAAGATAAGGGCCATCATGGAAATGCAAGCACCCAGAAACGTGAAAGAAATGCAATGCTTGGCAGGACGGACCAATACCCTGAGTAGGTTTGTATCCAGATCTGCAGAGAAGAGATTGCCCTTTTTCCAGGCCTTGCGGAAGAAGGCTAAGTTTCAATGGAGCGATGAGTGTGAAGAGGCATTTGGGCTGTTGAAGGAGCACTTGGCTGGCATGACCTTACTCACGAAACCCGTTCAAGGAGAGCCCCTGATCTTATATTTATCTGTGGGACAGCAGGCGGTTAGCTCTGTCTTGATCAGGGAGGAAGGTAAAATACAGAGACCGGTCTACTTTTGGAGCAAGGTCTTGCATGCGGCAGAGGTCAGATATGTGGAGGTAGAGAGGGCGATGCTAGCTCTGGTCGGAACTGCTCGTAAGCTACGACCGTACTTTCTTTCTTACAGCATAGTGGTGCGAACTAACCTTCCGTTGAAAGCCGTTATGGACAAACCAGAAGCATCGGGAAGGCTGGTAAAATGGATAATAGAGCTCAGCGAATTCGATGTCACATTCGAAGCCCGAACAACAATCAAGGCTCAGGCCTTAGCTGATTTCATGCAATAAATGACTGGTCCTTCTGGTGAGCTGAAGAAATGGATAATTTTCACGGATGGTTCTGTCTGCAACCAAGGCTGTGGGGCTGGATTCATCCTAATGGATCCGGCAGGCGTGTCCACTGAGTTCGCCTCCAGGTTAAATACAACATTCTCCAATAATGTTGCCGAGTATGAGGCCCTTTTAAGAGGGATTTAGATGGCGAAAGACCTGGGCGCAGAGCAGGTGTGTGCTAAGGTGGACTCTCAGCTCGTTTGCAAGCAAATCAGTGGAGAGTTTGAGACAAGGGAAGAAAATATGCAAAAATATTTGGCTAAGTTTAGAGAACTCGCCAGAGGTATGAAAAGTTTAACGGTCCTCCATATTCCTTGAGAGGAAAATGGAAGAGCTGATTTCTTGGCAAAGATAGCTAGTTCGGCCACCGATTGTCAGGAAAGGGTGATTACTCTATGAAACGCGGATGGGGAGTTTGGGACTGAGCAGGTGTGCACGATTATTAAGGGAGAGGATTGGCGCTCCTCTATAAAGGTATACCTAGAGCAAGGGGTCTTGCCAGAGGATAGGAGGGAAGTGGCAAAAATACGAACAAGGGCCGCCAGATTTTGCCTAATCAAGGGAGAGCTGTTCAAGTGGGGATTTGACCAGCCTCTTTTAAGATGTCTGAGCCAGGCGGAAGGAGCTCTGATACTTAGAGAAATACATGAGGGGTGTTGTGGCAACCATATGAGCGCCAGAGCTCTGTCCAGCAAGATCTTGTGGGCGGGATATTTCTGGCCAAGCCTACGAAAAGAGGCAGAGGATTTTGTGAGAAAATGCAAAAAATGCCAAAAAAATGCATCACTGTTACACAGACCTGCAAAAGAGCTCATGACAATGAGCTCTCCTTGCCCATTCGCCAAGTGGGGGATTGATCTGGTTGGCCCCTTTCCTATGGCTCTTGCCCAGAAGAAATTTTTGATAGTAGCAATTGATTACTTCAGCAAATGGGTGGAAGCGGAGGCCTTGGCTAAAATCACGGAGGAGGCAATTATGAAGTTCTTGTGGAAAAATATCATGTGTAGGTTTGGCGTCCCCAGAATTCTGGTCTCAGATAATGGCACCCAGTTCATGGGTACCACAATTAGAGCTTGGTGTGCAAAGATGAAGATTGATCAGCACTTCACGTCTGTCTATCATCCCTAAGCTAACGGTCAGGTCGAGGTCACTAATCGCATATTGGTGCTTGGGATCAAGACACGCCTGGAGAGAGCTGGAGGTAGATGGGTGGATGAGCTGAATTCAATTCTATGGGCATACATAACTAATCCCAAGGAAAGCACAGGGGAGACGCCTTTCAGCCTAGTTTATGGTATGGATGCAGTGGTGCATGCCGAGATTAGCATGGAGATCCATCGAGTTCAGAATTTTGTTGAAGAATAGAACGAGCTCTTAATCCAGGATGCTCTGGACTTGATTGAGGAGAAAAGAGATCGAGCTGCTGTCAGAATGACGCATATCAAAGGAAGAATAAAAGCGACATACGATAAGTCTGTGGTAAAAAGGCGGTTCCAGGTGGGAGACCTGGTCTTGAGAAGAGCTGATTTGGGAAAGGCGAAAGGAAAACTTGATGCCGCGTGGCAAGGACCACTTCAAGTCACCCAAATCTTGGCAGGAGGCGCTTATAAGTTGGAAGAGCTGGATGGGACAGCAATCCCCCGTGCTTGGAATATTACCAACTTACGAAAATTTTACACATAATTTTAATTTATTGACTTTTATTTATTTGGTTGAATAAAATTACAGGTTTTTCCTTGTGAATCACAAACTTGAGTACGTGTTTAAGCCAGGATTGGCTAAGGACGGATGTCCTCAAAATTTCCTGACCTGATTGTTAGTTTAAGCCAGGATTGGCTAAGGACGGATGTCCTCAAAATTTTCCTGACCTGATTGTCAGTTTAAGCCAGGATTGGCTAAGGACGGATGTCCTCAATTTTTCCTGACCTGATTGTCAGTTTAAGCCATGATTGGCTAGGGCGGCTGCCCACGAATTTTCCTGACCTGATTGTCAGTTTAAGCCAGGATTGGCTAGGGCGGCTGCCCATGAATTTTCCTGACCTGATTGTCAGTTTAAGCCAGGATTGGATAGGGCGGCTGCCCATGATTTTTCCTGACCTGATTGTCAGTTTAAGCCAGGATTGGCTAAGGACGAATGTCCTCAATTTTGCCTGACCTGATCGTCAGTTCATACAGGATTGGCTAAGGGCGGAGGTCCCCGATTCTACCTGACCTGATTGTCATTTTAAAGCTGGGATTTGCTAGGGCGGCTGCCCACGATTTTCATGACTTGATTGACATCTCAGGTTAAGATGAGCTAAAGGCGAATGCCCCGGTTTACCTGACCTGATTGTCAGTTAGAGTACACGAGCGAAGCATGAAACCTTATGAGGTAAGTTCTGAATTAAGCATAAGTTAAACGATTTGAGCAGGCAAGAGAATCGGTTCTAAGTTTATTCGAGCAAAATTGAGAAAACGCGTATGATAAACAAAAAATTCATATATCTCATTAAACTGCTGGAAAATACAAAAAGCAGGTTGCACACACCTTCCAGGAAGGTTGGCGACTTTGATTACAATAAATTGCAGGAAACAAAAGAGATAAAGCCCAGAACATCTATCTAAGTGAAGACCTCCGATCTGAGGCCAAATCTCGGCGAACACGCCAAAGCTCACGCTCTGTCTCATGCAGACGGCGGCGATACTTGTCGGACCGCTCCGCAAGAGTATGAGCTTCACCAGCAGCGACGGTCAGGCGATTCAGCGATTCGGCCAAATTCGCCTTCTCTTCCTGCAGTTGGCGATTAACTTGTCGGAGCTCGACCCATTCTCTTTTATAGTGACGCTTCTTCTGCCTCTTCCTCTCCAGAAGGCGATAAAGATAGCCAATTCTTTCCTTGAGCAAGACCAGTTGATCGGAGAGCTTGAATTTCTCCACAACCAGTGAGATATTTTTTCTCTTCACAGTATTGATTTCTTCAAGCAAAGGAGAAGAAGACATTTTGCAGATGAATGATGAAAAAATAAAGCATGCGTGCACGTATTTAATGAATTCAGAGGCACGTGATAGAGAATCAAAAGTACTAGGGTTTTCGCATATTTAGGAAACCCTAGAAGTTCAAGAGTCATTACAAGACAAAAAAGAAAAGCATTCATTATTAAAAATTATCTGAGATTACATAAACTTAAACAGAATTGTAGCCAGACCAGCCACACAGGCAACCTACAGGTCTGCTACGAAATAGAAGCTCATACGGCCTAAGTGTCAACCTTCATATCTACCCTCAGCTCCGCCGGCAGCTGGTCCACCGGGCCCTCGTACAAGCCTCCTGGAAAATCTCCCCCAGGCAACTCACCCAGACCTGCTAAGGTTGGGGAGGGAGATGAAAAAGGGGGGACCACGACAAGAGTCAGGTCTGACTGAGCTTGACTGGGCTCGAGAGAATGAAGGACAGAGTGAACGTGTGCAGCAAACTCGGCAGACCCGATGGTATGGAGGTGGTCCTTGGCAGGGTCGTAGGAAAAGGAGGTCAGCTCAGGCGGGGTTTGCAGCGGCACTTTCCGATCGAAAGGGGCGTTGGGATTGGCCAGGGCCCACTTAGCCTGCTCATCCAAGCCGTAGTTGTAATATACCACCGCTTCCGGAAAGAGCAGAGAGAAAAGAGCTTTGGATCCCAGAAAGGCCTTTTGGGCTTCGTCCCTTGCCACCTGGACCAAGTTAAGCCCCTCCTCAGAATTCAAGAATTCTGCCTTCCATTCACCCTTGGCCTTGCCTAAAGCCTCGTCTGCCAGACTTCTCGCCTCCGCAATGGCTTCGTCCCGAGCCTCAGACCGGGTGGCCTCCAGCATTTTCTCTTGGGCTTTCTTCATCCCGTCTACCTCCTCCTGCAGCTTCTTGACCTCCTTGACCTTCTCCTTGGCAAAGGCTCTGACCTACGACATCTTCTCATTAAGGGTTTTGTTCTCCTTAATAAGGTCAGATTGGGCCATAGATCTGGTTGCCCTAATGGCCAAGAGAGCCCTCTTGGCTTCAGCCTGGACGTAAAGGAGAAAGTTAGAAACTCACAAAGTGACAAATGAGGAAAGAAAAGAGTAACAAAAAGGTTTACCCGAGCCTCATCCTGACACCAGGATTCCAGCAGCTCGCGATCGCTCATTTGCTCCAGAACACGCATGTCTTCAGGGGCGCATTAGGCGCTTACATGACGAACTGCTACGTCACCCGAGCAGTTTAAGACAGGAGTCCTACGAGGAGGGCCTAGGCTACGGGTGACAGATGCGGTTCCCGAGGTGGCTGGGTTAGTTGAGGCCGTGGAGATATTCACACCTCTGACACGAGTAGAACGAGGCCTCTTCAGCTGAGGAATGTCCTCCTCGTCGGAATCAGACGGGAGTCGCCTCACGGGGGGATGACCTGGAGAGGGCATGGTGGAAGGAGGGCTCTGGGCTCGAGGCGCAGAAGACGCGCCAGCCGCAGGCTCCAAATCAGCCTCCGTGCTTTTCTTGCTGGCCGATTCAAACATCATGCGCATCATCCTTTCTGAAAATAAAGAACAAAAAGAAGTAAGATTCATGGGCATTAAGATATAATGTAACAGACCGGGCTAGAGAAGGCCTTTTACCAATCTCTGGGGTTAAAGGACCTGTCTCGCAGGTCTCGTTGAAAAAATCCAGAACGTGGCGGAGAAGGAGCTCATTAATGTTAATAGGATTCTCGTTCAGAGTAGATATGATTCTCTGAATGCGAGAAGGTCTGCCCGCTGCGGTCAAGTGAGGGTAAGAAGGTAATTTCTCTATGGGGTA
Source organism: Phtheirospermum japonicum (assembly GCA_014905375.1). Lineage (NCBI taxonomy): Eukaryota > Viridiplantae > Streptophyta > Magnoliopsida > Lamiales > Orobanchaceae > Phtheirospermum > Phtheirospermum japonicum. The sequence continues at coordinate 634,633 of BMAC01000267.1, read as the reverse complement.
AGGATCAAAACCCCAATTTCCATCACAGTGGACAAAGAAAAACTTTTTTCGCCAGGCTTTATGAGAGGAAGGGAGTTTTTGTATAAAATGAACCCCAGGTCTGGCTTTGAGATAAAAGCAATTAGGGGACAGGCTCTTCGGCTGGAAGAGCTGATAGAAAACGAGGGTTGTTGGATCCAGGCCAGCATAACGCATGGCCAGATTGTAGCTCACCATTATTCTGAAGGAATTAGGGGTAAACTGAAAAATGGGAATCTTGTATATCTGGGCTATCTCGAGCATGGAAGGGTTTACTGGTAAACGTAAACCCGCCTGAAATTGGTCAACATAAAAAGTTAACCAGCCCTCCGGCGCTTGACAGGCCAGAATACACGCCGGAGGAGGATAAGGATCGAAGGGATCTTGGATTTTATACTGGGAACGGATTTCCTTTATCGAGTGTTGGCTAAGGATAGAGGTGATCTTGGGATGATCGGGTATTGGTGGAGGATATACCAAACCCTCAGTGGAGGACGAGCCAGCGGCCGCCGTTACCGGAGAGTTTAACGGTGATAGGGGGAAAGTTGGCGCTGCCTCCAGGCTAATAGAGAGCTGAGATGGCGAAGCCCTTATTGCGTCTATAGAGCTAGATGACGGAGAGGTAGAAACCTCAACCGCCTCTAGAACGGAGGGTGAGGAAGAGGAAAGGACTATCGCCGTCCCCAGGGGCACAGACGGCGGAGACGCGTAGGCTCCTATATCTAGAGGAGAGGACATCATAAGCAAATAAAAGGCAAGAGGCTGAGAAAGGTACCTGGTTCTTAACGATTGCCGGAAAAGTGAGATGGAGAGAGAATTCGCCGAACGCTGGGGAGGAGGGAGAAAACCTGAAATTTTGGAAAGGTGAAAATGAAAAGTAAGAGAGAAGGACGAGCCCAGCGGGAATAACAAGATAAGAGATGAATTTGAGAAACGGAAATCGATAAAGGCGGGATTTGATGGGATCCCCGCATTTAATGTTGGCAGGCGAACAGTGCCCTAGGAGGTGAGCTGGAGCGTCGACCGTCCTAGATTAGGGCTGATGTGGCGTGTGATCGAAGGAATGATGTGGTTGTTACTTGGGGAGATGAACCGGCATCACTAATGCCAATAATTAGGCCTAGGTGTCAGGCGGGTTTCTCGGGATTCCCCCAGTACGAGAAGCCATAAAGGACAGAACGACCTCATTTATTTTAAAAGAGCCTTGGAATATTGCAGATCTACCCCAACTGTTCGGGGGGAGGAGTTGATAGGGCAGTATATACGCCAGACCTGGTTTGGGGTAGCTCTTACTCGGGATAGTTAGGCAAATTAAGAGAAGGCTAGAACAAATCTATCTCAGAGAAAGATCTAATTAACCCTCCTGATAAAACAGAATGTCAGGAAGAGGTGGCTATCACTCGGGATCCCTCCTGACTTAGCTATCTTGAAGAGATCACTAAAAGTTGAAGATTATGCCGAGTTGAAGTTCAGGGGACTGAAGCTTAGCCTGGTCTGGGTAAAAGACCTGATTGAGTCCCCTGAGGAATAGAGCTCGTCCTCATTATAGCAAGAGTTGACCTGTTAAAAGGCAGCGACACCAAAGGAAAGAAGAGCCGGATCACGACAGTTCTGGTTCCTTGAATTCTGCTGGAATCCTAGAGAGCCGAGATAATACGGACTGAGGAAGACCTGACTAGAGTCAAGTCTGATATTAATACCGAGGTGATACAGGAGAAGGAAATAAGGAAGGCCTGGGACGGGGAAGACCTGTTTCCTAGATTCCCGGCAAAGAGACAAGTGGGACCACTTGTCAGAATTAGTTGCCAAAACGGCCCTTGATTCGCGGCATGTGCTCCCGGGATCCCGGCTGGGGTCCCCACTAGGAGAAACTATAAATATCTCAGTCCTAAGGCTGAGAGAGGTATGTCATTCTCTTAAGCATTCTTGATTTCTTTCTGGAAAACACCTCAAACGCTTACTGACTTAAGCATCGGAGAGGTTTTCACCAGAAAATCACCGGTGGTCCTTTCTAACTCGTGTTTGTGGTGCAGATCAGGCGGGTGTTCAAGGTTCCAGGCGTTCTCAGCGTTGGTCATTTTTTGGGTTGAAACACCCTTGTTGAGGTTTGAGAAGGTTTCTTGGATCTTCTTCAAATCAGTCTTCACTCGTTCTAGCTCATCATCTTTTCCTGTGAGAGACGACTCCAATCGGACAATTATATTCAATTGATCATCCTTTTCGTCAGTCAGTTTGTTCACCCTGATCATAAGAGCTTTGACTTTGAGAAGTTGATTATCCCAGTTGGGAAATAATTCTTCATACTCAATTCTCAGCTTCTCGTATCTGTAAGGTGCTTCCTCAAATTCTGTATTCAAGCACCAGGTGTTGGTTTTGGTGTTACCAACACGAATGTCATCATCCGACACAACATTAGCAAACAATACTGGAACAGTATTAGAAGCGTCTGAATCACTGTCCTCTTCATTGAACTCTTTTGCAGTCAAGTTCTTCTTCCTCGGAGTATTTGCTCATTCATTTTTATAATGTTCCCAACTTTTACACTCATGACATTGAACTTCATTAAGGGGCTTTGGGGAACTAGAGGTCTTGGATTCTGAAGATGAAGACTGGAATTTGGCAAGTGTACGCCCTGATGATTTTGGTGTTGGGGTCTCTGGCTTGAGTTTTGAATAGGACCCTCCAATATTGTTTTTCCTTTTCAAATGCTTGTTGAACCATTGAGAAATAAGAGACACTTCTTCTTCCCCAAGTGTGGTAGTTTCGATTTTCTCTGGTAGCTCTCTCCAATCAATATCTTCATCGTCATCAGAGTTAACATCGGAAGTTAGAGCAATATTTTTCTCTCTTGATTTGGAACCAAGATGTTCTATCTCAAATGTTTTGAGCGAGCCTACCAATGCATCGAAGTCTGAATTATTTGTGTCCTTAGCTTCTTCAATAGCTACCACTTTGATGCTCAATTTCTTCAAAATTGATCTTAGCAACTTTCACACAAGACGTGAGTTAGTCGCACCTTCACCAAGTTCTTCGCACTCGTTAGTAATATCTAAGAGTCTCATAGCATAGTCCATGATGGGCTCTTGATCCAAACTTTTGTGCACCCCTTTTTAATAAATTAATTTAAAAGCACATCAGTTTGCTCGCAAGAGTATGAGGTACTTGTAGGGTGATAAGTTTGACTCGAGTCGTATCTCTCGAGGAAACAACTGTTTGGTCTTTCAGATGATTTTCTAAATTTACGAACTAAAGTAAAATACATGTACAATTGGAGTTTTAAAAGGGTTTGAGTTGATCATTATAAACTAAAGCAATAACTAAACTAAAACTAATTAAACTAATTACTTTAAACTAGATTATCAACTACGAGCTATAATTAAACTATCAATAATACACAACCATAAATTAAACTTAATTAACGAATCTAAGAGCATGAGCATAAGAAAATACCACTAAGTAATGTATCATATGAATCTAAGAACGAATAACTAAGCATAAATCAATCGCATAAATAAACTAAAGTAATCCAATATCCAAAATCCAATACTCAAGCATGAAACGATTAAACTAATTATTAAAACTAGAATTAACTAAGAAATTAACTAAGCAATTAACTACGAAATTAACTAAGAGTTTAGAGTACTTATTGTAACTAAGAAAAGCAGTAAAAAGCTCCAGCTATTCCGGAGTTGCACGTCGATCTTGGGCGAAGATTGAATCCCGAATGCGAATTCGATGTTTTGGACGCGTTGTTCTTCGATCCTTGATCTCCATCATCAAATCTCGTTATGAGATGTGGAATTATTGTTATTGGAAGCTATGGAACCCTAGGTGGTCGTGTACTATGTGTCTCTGGTGTCTCCCCTTCAAAAATCCGAAATATAGAGGGTTTTTATAGATATTGCAAGTCTTGGCGCACAAGAAACCCTAAAATCCGAATTCTGGGCCGTCGCGTCGACGGTGCGTCGACTGACACGCACTGGTGCTCGGCGTCGCTGCTGCCTGGGCGTGCGCGTCGGCTGGGCGGGTGCGTCGACTGACGCGGGCCTTGCATCGACGCTTCAGAGAATTGCGTCGACCGTGCGTCGACTGACGCTCCTTCAGTCGACGCTTCAGTAAGTTGCGTCGACGGTGCGTCGACTGACGCTCCTTCGGTCGACGCTTCAGAACGTAGCGTCGACAGTGCATCGGCCTTGCGTCGACTGACGCGGATCATGGCTCGCGTCGACGGAGCGTCGACGGTCGCGTCAGTCGACGCGACAGAGCGTCTGTCTCCGTCTCTCAATCTTTTGCTACTCGTTTCGCCGGAAAGCTCGGTCTCCTATTCTTGAACATCGAAATTCGTCTATTACGCGTTGAACTCTTCCGGTTACTTAGATGTAAGGTGAAAACAACGAAATATCAACTATTTGCATCAATTACGAATAAAATACGGTAAAATAAGTCAGAACTATAAAAATACGGAATTAATCTTAAATTGTCCAACTTATACCAAAAATAAATAGAAAAACGAACTAAAAAGCTAATAAAAATAAGGACAAATCTACCCTAATCAGCTCTTTCTCATCCATTCTCATTGACTCAAAGATAGCAGTCAACATCCTCAGTCTTGATTTCTTGACACTGTGAGTTCCTTCACACACCCTCTGCAACGCATCCCATGCATCTTTTGCCGACTCGCACTTTTTAATCACTTTATAATAGCTTGAATCAACATAGCCACAGAGAGTGTTGATTGTCTTGGATTTCCAGTTGGAAAAGGCTAGTTCATCTGTAGTCCACTCTTCTTCCCTCTTGATGATTGTATCACCATCAGCATCAGTAATGCGTGATTTTTCCCATCCAACCAGTATGGTTCTCCACGCTCGTTCATCAATGGTCTTGATGTGCCACCTCATCATTTGTTTCTAGAGAGAATAGTTCTCGCCATTAAGGATCGAAAGTCGCGAATTTCCTTGAGCATCCATAGTGTTCTACAAATATAAGGATTCGTATACTTAGTACGTCAAGTAACCTGCTCTAGATGCTAATTGTTAATTTGTAGGTTTATAGTTATTGGATGAGTATCAGTAAATAGATGTTAAGTCTGGTGTTAATAACACCAGAATTAACACTATATAGTATTCAAATAAAAAGCAGCGGAATAATTAAAAAATAAAAGAACACAGAAGATAAATTTTATTCGTAAGCAACGTGCTTACGAACTGGGTATACAAACCCGAAAACTATATTACTTTAATTCTTGTAAGATCAAATACAAAATCATAAAGTAATATATGAAAACATTAGCATCAACACTTGATACTAAATACTTGTAGCCACGCTATGATGATCTTCTCAGTTGGTCCCATAATTTCAAAGATGTATGAGTCGTAGGCTTCAAATCTTTCTCGTCCTTGCTTGCGTTCGTGTGATCTTGTTGTGTTAGAAAAATCGTACCAATTACATGACTATCTCTTGTCTTAAATAGACAAGAGTCCTAAACTTGATAAGCAAGTTAACTAACTTAAAACTCTATCTAGGAAACAAAATAAAACCCAAATATAGTTTCCTAATATTTTGGGCCCAAGAAAGGCAAATAACAACAAAGGAAAATAAGGAAACTGCAGTGAATAAAATAACCAACAGTGTGTGACAGCATTGTCGACCCAATTAACACCTTAAAAAAATGGACACGTTGATGAATCAAAAACTTTCAATTGAACTTATTACAAGCTTGTTGTGATTGACAACATGAACTACATCTACTAAATTCCATTCTTCTTAGGATATGCCTGCCTTTAAGACAAAATACCTCTCTTTCTTTAATTCTTTAGTGGACGCGTGATTTGTGGTGAAATAAATGTATGTTTATCCTCCAAATCTTATAACCTTCCGAACATGGAACCGGTTGTATAAGAAATGAGTAACAACATACGTAGGTCTCAAAGTAATAAAAATCATCCACAAACAACGATAGAAGTATGCTAGCTTGCAAGATGCACGTCAAAGCATGCGGACAAGGTAATTCACAAATCTACCATTGTAATGTGATCGTTGAGTTTCACCTCTACCGATGGATTGCTATACACTTCATATATGAAATCCAACGAACAAGTAACCGATGACAACCTTACTTCATCAATGAGTATTTGTAGCCTCTTGACAATCTATGGGCGTAAGTCTACAAAAAATCTATTGAGAAATCCCTATCTGTAAATGTATATTTCAAGTTCATAGTCATGTGGTTCGAAAGATGTCCGTGTGGATTCTCTGGAAATACCTTATGCATAGCATCGAGAGGGTCAAGATTTCTTCCAGACATAAACATCACTTCATGATGCGGTGACAAAATTAATTTCATATTATCTATGAACCACTGCCAATTATCGGAATTCTTCGAGTCCACAACATCAAGTGACAAATGTAGTATGTAATCAAACATTTATTCCATAGTACCCTGTCAAATATCAATAAATGCGAATCGATTATTTCCATTGAAATAAATTCGTTTCGGACAACCCCAATGAAATTAGAAATTAAGATGTCACTCAAATAAGTTGATTTAATTGCATTTCCTGTCACAAGGTAGTATGTAATCAAATCTGGTTACATGCTACCTTGTCAAATATCAATAACTTCAAATGAAAATAAAACCAATTTCTGAAAACTATGAAATAAAAATTCAAACAACCCCAAAGGATTAAGTGGTTTAATTGTGCGTTTATATAACCACGTTTATGAAAATACAGTAATATAAAATTAGTAAATATGAAAACAAGTCAAAAACATGTGACATGCCGCTAGAGTCATGGACATAATCAACTATATGCCCAAAAAATTGCATAAAATAAATACAAAATAACTTACTAGTATAGATTCCATCTCGAAAGTACTTACAACTAACCCTTTTTTTTTTTTGACAACCGTTAATCGACTAAACAGAACATAAGGCTGAATGTACGCGAAGGAGAAACATAATGATTAATAATTTGCAGAGCGGAGCTGTTTCAGATGGTATAATATTGACAGAGTGAGTCACGCTGGTTACCAAGAAAATCGGTGTTTTTGTTCTGCTTTCAACCGGGACAGTTTTGTCAATTTCATATATAATTTGAATTATATTTGATATATTTTAATTATATGTGAATAAAAAGAGTCGAAAGATTATTCGGGAATTGATACTTATGTTAGCATAATAAATAAGAATTTTTTCTAATTTCTTTTATTTCAAATTCGCCAGATTTCACAATTGCATCACCTAATCTCAAGTGAAATCACTTAGCCGAGACCATAGATATAATTTCTCATCCAAATTAATAAACTCACTCACACACCTGAATTAGCCATTTTTTCTTCTTGAAAAATAGAAACAAACAGACTAAACCACACGATAAGGCAACCAGAAAAATGAGAAACTAATAAAAGAAAAAAAGAAAAACAAAAAAGGTTCCAACCTCACCAAACTTCGTATTTGGTGCTCTACTGCTCTGCCTTTCAGTGGCCACTACGAACTTTGTGGAGGAATGTAAAAAGTGGCATATATATTATTATATGAGAGGATAAACCTTTTCTTTTATATAATGTGGGCTTAGCTTGCGGATGCCACACGCACGCACATCTATTAAAGAAAACAACCACCTAATTTCCTTAAAACAAAAGTCCTACTTTGCATAAAGCATAAACCAATTACATTTTAGCCCCAAATTTATACGCAAATTTTGATTTTACCTACTAAATTTTCTTGAGTTGCACTTTAATCCCTGAACTCCGCAGTTTTTGCATGTTGTCATATAATAGCTGTCGGGAGAGATTTTTCTTACCTGGAGATCTTATTAAAATTGATATACTTTGTTATTTGAAGTTTGTTTCGCTTTCATACTATAAATCGACACGATTACACTCTCATATTAACTTTTAAAAATCTAAAAATTCTTATTTTTGTATGTATACTCTCTTTCTGAGCATAATTTTTTTTATTACTAATTACTTTAGTAAAATTTATTATAATCAAAATGTTTTTAATTTCTTGTTTTAGACTTTTGTAGAATTTTATTTAATTCCTTAATCTTCTACATTAATTTTTAAATACGCACTAAAATTAATCTAATATACATAAAATTAGTTTAAACCATATGTTTACGAATCTTATAAAATATTTTATATGTAAAAAACTCAAATTCATTGAATTGTAACAATAATATCTCTTCAAATTTTGACTAGAGTTTATACCCAAACAATCAATTATGATTATTCACCTCAAAATTGATAAATAAATTTGTACTTTTATAAAAATTAACAAAATAGATTTAAAAATTCAACTATAAATTTACGAAATAGGTAAAAGGAAAGAGATTATAGTATAATGCCATTGATAATGTGTCTTTCTTAGGTAAATACTGATTAAATATTTTTTTGTTGATTAAAAGTTATATAAAAAGTAAGAGAGATTAAATACATATATAATCATATAAGTTCTTAGCTTTTTTTTTTTTATACTAATAGGGCAAAGTGTAATGATTAAATTTTAGGATGGTAACTATAAAGTTGCAAAAGTTTTGATGGTAAAGTAAAATAACTTCAGTAAAAAATTAAGGTAAAAATGATTTTGCCCTCATGTACAAGATATGCGACGATATTCCTCAAATATTCCATCAACTGTGGCCAATATATGGCACAGTGCAAAAAATTGTGGAGTCTAGTGGAGTAAAGTGTAACTTAACAGATTTTAGATGGCAAAATGTAATTACTTCTATATGGGAGGATAAACTTTTTTTTATATGCTATAATGTAGGCTTAGCTTGTGGATGCCACACGCACATCTATTAAAGAAACAACCAACTAAAATAAAAGTCTTATACTTTATATAAAGCATAACGTCCTTACAACATCACTATTTTTTTTTTCAAAGTTGATATAGTTAATTAAATACGGTATACAATGATTTTTTTAGACAAAATGGACAAACACCAGATATGTTGTTTATTAAGATCTTGTTTCCTTGAACTTTTTTCGATAGCTTATATTTTAGGAAATGACTACGGTACTTTCACGATACCATACCCTCACCCCCTCCTGCATCCCCTCCTGCATTTACAAGCGTTGATTTCTTTATATTAAAAATCTAAATTTATATTCTCATTCATCTGATGGTTCCTATTGATTGAGAAATGGTGCCGTGAAGGCACCATACAAGTTCCCTATATTTTATTCTCTCAATAAGTTTATTTAAGACTGTTTGGTAACTATTTTCGATTAATTCATGATGTTTATTGAAAATACTAAGCTCATGGAAAAAAATAAGAGATCGTAGCTTTTCAAATTAAGTTACAAACTGATTAGAAAAAAAAAAAAATCAATTTTACCCTTCTTCAATTGTAACAAATATTTTCTTTTATGAATTAATATATTATTTTACTTTTATGAATATATTGTTCTTAGATATAAGATAATTTTAATTTATTATTATTGTTTTTGCTATTAATTACATATTTTTCAATTTTTTAGGAAGTCTTTATTTATTACTATAACTTATTATATATTTATTTTTCTTATATTTTCATTTCTTGTAAAGTATAATATTTTTAGAGATTTTTTTTTTCCTCCTGAACTATATGGTCATTTTGACACTTTGCCTCTTAAACTTTTTTTTCGTGCAAATTACCTCCTAAACTGTACGAATTTTGCACTTAACCTCCTGAACTCCCGTTTTTGGTGGAAATTCTAGCCGGATCTCACTCGTGTGACATACACGCTAACATATAAGGGGTAAAATTGACTTTCCATCTCCTCCTCATGATTCCCGCTCAAAATAATAGCACTTGAGCACTACGTAGGTTCCAAATCCTACGTGTATACATATAATAAAAAGGCAGACATGGGGTATCGCAGTAGGTGGGCCTCATCGGCATCTCACCGATAAAAATACTGGCGGGCCAATGAACACTAGCCGTCATTAATTGCGTCGATAATCCTTCTACTGATAGGTTTGCCGACATAATGTCAATTGAGTTACCCATATTTTAACCAAGAGAACTGGTGTATTTATAAATAATAGATGTGTGCATTTTGTTATAAAATTAGGTAAGGTTTTCAAAACAAATGCTGAAAAATAATAAATACAAAACTTGAAATCGAGTCTAGTGTTGGACACTCCTTCCTATGACAAATGTTATTCTGCTACAGTGGTCACGGTTGATAACAATCCTTCCTAAAATAAAACGATTTCTAATCCTAACTAAGAAGTACTTCAATTATTAGTATATTCGGCCAGAAAGATTGTATATGGAACAATCAAACTTAAGAAAAACATCAGACAAAGTGCTGATACCTAAAGCGGTTACCAACTATAGGCCACGCAGCTAGGAAGAAGTATAATATGCCTTTCTATGCGTTTGAATGAGTTGTGTATGAATAAACTGAATGTATTTGATCGGAGACATATGTGGCTATTTATTTGAGACTGTAAAGTTGTGTTTCAACATACACAGCTTTTTTGTGTGGGTCATCTGCTGAATGGATATATAACTTTTCACGATGTTTGTTCATTATCTATAACAACTTTTGAACAGAGATTATGTTTGTTCAATTATATCCGCTACATCTTTTCAATAGAATTGTGTCTTATCAATTATATTCGATACAACTATTCACTTATATATATATATCAATTTGTATCGAAACAAAATTGTGTCGAAACAAAATTGTGTCTATTCAATTATATTTGATACAATTTTTTGCCAGGATGCACCTGTTCAATATTTGTAGAAATTAGATATATTTATATATTGTTTGTTAAATTATATTGATACAAATTTTTGACAAGATGTCTATTGAATTATATATGCTTGAAATCAGATATATTAGATATATTTATATCTTCTTATCAAATATATTTATCAGTCTGTCTGATTATAAGTGAACAATGTTATCAAATACATTTATCAGTATGTATTCGTTTGAATTCCTCAAACATATATTTCAGCATTATATATATATATATATATATATATATATATATATGGGTGAGTTCAAATGAGAACCATATCCTTATTTGCGAACCAGCTGATTTTATTATATATCAGCAGTGCTTTTATTATACAATCCTAATGCTTTTAATCAAATAAGGATATATACAAAAAAATATCACCCATCCATTTAATTTGATCTAAGGCTCATATTTGACCTTTGGTTCACAAATAAGGACATGGTCCTCATTTGAACCTAATCCTAAATAGATAGATAGATAGATAGATATAGATAGATACTGATACATACATACATAACAAATCAGAATAGTACTAACAATCCAATATTCAATTAATTGGTTAACATTAAATATTAATTTCTCATTCACACCACGAATTTGGTTTGATAAATCCCACATATTAATTTCTTTTTTACATAAATAGAATCCACTTACATATTTTTGGTAAAAATTAGATAAACACTCAATTTATTAAATCAAATTTTCAACGGATTTACATGAAATTTTGGGGGGACATTGTTTTTATAGTCCATTATATTGTTCACTTTTCAAAAAAGGACCACGATATTAAACAAAACACTAACAGTAAGTTGATAAAATTATCAAAAGAGATACAAAATTATCTTGTTCGGGCTTTTTTGCTGACGTTGCATGATTCAATACTTTCTTATTATTTTTCTTTAATTTTAAACATTAAATTGCAGACAAAAACCTAAGAAGAAATTAATTTTGATTCATTATATTACCCACATTTCAGAAAAATTCGGACACATTGACCATTATCAAACCACATCTGCTAAGCTGACCAATACATCAAAAAAGGTCCAAAAAAAGTTTGGTCGGGGTATTTTTCTGACGTGATGTGATTCTACATTTTTTTTTATCATTTTTCTTTAATTCTAGTTTTGAATCAAATCAATAAAGTTTTAATAAATAAAAAATTAAAAAAAATCAATGATAAAGATAAAAATTGAAAATAAAACTTAAAAATTATAAAATAATATAAAATTTAATATGATTTATTATTATCATCATTAATAAAACTTTAATTATTAAAAACTCAAAAATTAATGTAATAACATAAAATGAATCTTTAAAAATTATTACAAAAAATAGATATTTATATGAAATCTTTTCATATAAAATTTAATATTTATTTTATAAATCTTTATGATTTATGATTTCTGTTTTTGTTTTATATTAATCTCTAATTTTATTAGTTAAGTTTTTTGTAAATTAAAAAATCAATCCTTTTAAATATGAATCTCTATATTTATCTTATAAATGTTTATTAGTTATTTATATTTTTATATTTATTTCAGATTTATAATAATTTTATTGATTAAAATCTCATTAATTACATTAAAGAAGAATAAAAGAATATTCGAAAAGAAAAGTGAGGGCAAAACATAATTTTCAATGTTCATAATTATAGAAAAATGATAAGAAAATATAAAATCACGCCATGTCAGCAAAACCTCGACTAAACTTTGTTTGAACATTTTTTGATCAATTAGTCAACTTAGTAAACATGGTTTGATGATGGTTAATGGTACATACCTTTTTTGAAATAGGTCAAGATAAGAATGTATTTCTTTCCCAATTTTCTTTTTCAATTTAATGTTTAAAAATAAATAGATAAGAAAGTATGGAATCACGTCACATCAGAAAAAAAAAGTCCGATCGAGTTAATTTTGTACTTTTTTTTAAAATAATTTTACCTACTTAGTATATTTTTTTTTAATATTGTACAATATGATGGTTCTTTTTTTTTTTTTAAATGTACAGTATAATATATAAAAATAACAATTTTCCCACTTTTGGACATTATGGTCTTAATGAGTTTGATCTGAGAATTATTACCCAAAATAAAATAATAATAATAATAATAATAATAATAATAATAATAATAACAACTAATCTTAGATATGTTAGTTTTATTGGTTTTAAATTTATTTTTCAATCATAACATTGCTACCAGCTTTTTTCGAGAAAGGACACAAGTGCCAGCCGGAAGTGTTCAGCATGCACTAAGTCATATATTGAAAATTCTTATAATAGTGTTCTAATTAACATTTTCATTAGAATATAGGTCAGCCTAAAAGGGGGACTACGATACGTACGGTTCAAAAAAGCTAATTGCAATATTAAATCTAAATAAGTAAATAGAGCGTTTCTCTCTTTTCAATCTGGACTATATATGGGGCTTGTATTAATTATGAATATACTATGCTTTTGTGCATCAACTTATCACGTTACATTAAGAATGTCTTAATTATGAATTTAATATTCCTTTGTGCATCCACTTATCATGTTGCATTAAGAATGTCTCAATTATGAATTTAATATGCCTTTGTGCATCCACTTATCATGTTGCATTAAGAAATGTCGACACTTTTATGAAATTCTATTGAAGTGATCGCTACACTTTTATGAAATTCTAAAGTGAAAACGTAGAAGTTATCTATGTTATAATTTATGTTCTAAAAATCGCCCTAGGCGCCGCTTAAACGTTAGACGTCATCAATCCGTTTACGATTTTAAAAAATCGGTCAAAGAAATTGTCGGGCGCTCCATGCGCCGCCTAGGCGCCAGGTCAGTTTTTGTTTTTTTAATTTTTATGTTCTGAAACGACGTCGTTTTTTGGCCTATTTTTTTTTTGATTATTTTGATTTTGTAATATATGTTATGGTATTTTTATTTGACTAATAAACTTATGAATCTATGTTGTTTTGAACTTTGAGTCGAATAATAGCTTTAAACTTGTGAATTGTAACTTGTAATTATTACTTTTGATTTTGAATTGTCATAAATTTTATTGTGTAGCAGGTAGTATGTTGAACTATTAAATGGTTGAATGTAATGTTGTAAATCAGGGTATTTATTCTCAAATTTTAGGCTCCGCCTAGGCGTCCTAGGCGTTAGGTGCTGGCCTGATATCTAGCAGCCGCCTAAAGATTTTCAGAACACTGGTTATAATACCTAAATTTAGCACAATAGAAGCATATTTGAATATGATTTGTTGAGATTTTGACTCCTAAAATTTAAAATATTTGGAATTATATGAGCAATAAGAATCATTATTTATTGCAAGATTTAAAAGTAATCCTTTACTTTCATTTTAGACAACATCAAGTCATGTATGGAAGTAAATAATGTCGTATTATTATATTTTACTTATTTAGATTTAAATGAGTAGAAGAAGATACGATTTGATTGAATATGCCGAAATGAGAGAAATTATGGTAAACATGATGGACGCGGATATACACAATCCAAAATTAATTAGTTCACCCCAATTAAAAAAAATTACAAAAATGTCAAAATTACCTCCAAACTATAAACACCTCAAACTACTCTTCATCTTCTCCAGCCCTCCATCATCACCCCTGACGCCGCCGCCACCACCTCCGCACGCCGCCGCCGCCACCCCATACTGTTGTCGCTACCACCGTCGTGGTCACCACCAGGGCTTCCATGAAAGAACATAAAAAGAAAGAAAGAAAGAAAGAAAGAAAAGTGTGCTATGGTCGTTCCTCCATACTGCGGCTGACACCGCCACTGTCACCGTCATCTCCACCGAAGAAGAAAGATAAAAAAAAAAGGAAACTCTATGCGTTCGAAAATAATATTTGAACGTGTTTCATGGCGTTCGAACCACAATTTCGAACGCCATGAGCATGTTTCATTACTGGCTTTTCGAACGCGTTCAGACCAAGTTTTCGAACGCGTTCGTAAATAAAGTTCGAACGTGCTTCATGGCGTTCCTACCAGAATTTCAAACGTCATGAGCATGTTCATTACTGATTTTTCGAGCGCGTACGTCTGGTTCCAATGCATGTTTTGACATCTTTTCTTCTTCTTCTTCTTCTTCTTCTTCTTCTTCTTCTTCTTCTTCTTCGTGCAATGGTGCGTGGTGGAGTGTGTGTGTGTGTTTTTACTTCAGGGGCCGACGTTGATGATAGTGGCGGCGATGGTGATGACAGTGGTGGTGACGGCGGCGACGACAGAGGATGGTGATGGAAGTTGAATAAGATGAATTGTATTTTTGGGTGTTTAGGGTTTGAGGGGGTAATTTTGGTATTTTTGTGATTTTTTTTAACATGAGTAAACTAATAAATTTTGGGATGTGTATATCCACACCCAAACATGATTAGATATGTGATAGATATTAGGTTTAAAAAATCATTAGTCAATTATTTGAATTTTGAGTTTTTCAACTAATGGGTATTCAAAATTCAAAATCAGAATACAATTTTCTACACTCTCGTCCAAACACAGCGAAAGGTTATAAGGCCAAAACAACAATAGAGTTTTACCAAATAGTAAAGCGAAATTCTAGCTATGATCTAGGGGCGGCAATAGCTGGCACGACACGGATACGACACGATAAGAAACATAATTATAAAGACAAAGACACGATAAGACACGATACCACACGAAATGACACGAAACACGACACGAAAAGTACGAAATTCTAAATTAAATTAAATTTACACTTATTGTTATTATAATGGGATATAATGGGTGATTTCAGACCAATAATGACCACAAATCACACCTAAGAGAGAACAATGAAAAAGAACCAATAAGTTTCAATTGAATTATTAACGCCATTTACACACTGTTCTTAAAATAAAATAATTGTACCGTACAGTGATAATTTTGAAAATTGCCGCATCCCTGGTTAACCGGCAAAAATTAGGCCTCCGTACTGCATAAAGATTACTGTTGTGAATTCTTAACGTCGTTTAACCGGTATGTTGTAGTATATATCCCTGGTTAACCGGTAAAAATTAGGCCAACGTACTGAATAAAAGCATTAGTGTTGTGAATGGTTCTAAATATTGTACAATTTACTCACAATGTTCTAGAAACTCGATGGATGAACAAATGGTTCGTACTACCAAGTTACCAACTATTGTACCATGTAATTTGGTGCATGATGCATCATAAATAATGATAAATATTAAAAAATAAATAAAGAATAATAATGGGAACTTCATCAATTCAGATCCATTTTAATTACTTAATTTAATTATAATTATTATTTGTCTTTTTAGTCTTATTAATAGTATAAATCTCTTTATTTATTCATATAGATTTATTGTACTAATTAGGGTACGAATTCTTTAATAGTAGGAAAATATCATTTTATATTTATTTTTGAAAGAATTGCAAATCTTGATTCATAGTATTAAATAATATAAAACGTGTATGTTGTGTAGAGTGTAAAATATAAAGCACACGGAAAGTAAAAACACACTTATAAAACTTTTGTCTATAAGAATAATTTATTCTTATAGTCAAGCCAACATGACGAAAATCTTTACTATATGATTTGGATTAGTATAACTATTTCAAAAACTAAGACTCACAATCGAAAGATTGGATTTTAAAGAAAATAGTAAAAATTGTGGAAGAAAACAATTATGGCTGTAGGATGTTATGTCGGATGTTGACGACATTCACAGTCGCATCCGTTTTTAGGCAAAATCTGCAGCAAAAATAAAATAAGCTCTCAAACCATTTAGTTTCGATATCTCTCTGAGTGCATAAGTATTTTATTAGCAATCCATCAACTTTATATAAACACACCTTACTTGTATAAGAGACCTACAAAATAAGGAAAAACAGACATATACAAAATAAAGCAAGTAAATATCATTAGTAAGGAAATAAGATCAAATCTCCTAATAATATTTACTTGTCTAAAACTTGAAATCTAATCTAACGAAAGAAATATACATAATATATTGTAAATATATATAATATAAAGGAAACAAGATAAAATTAGGAAACAAAATAAAATCTTAAACTTCTAAATAATATATATTTACAATATACGAAAACTATATAAAAGAAAGAAAACTACAACGTAATCTAAAACTAAATAATATACATGATAAATATCAAATCTTTTCTAAACAATTGAACATTGACAAGAAAGTTAAAATATTAAATAAGACAAAATAAGCCAAATATTATTAAATCACGTATTTGAAAAATACGTGACTCAATAATCTACCCCTTTGTCTTTATTGACCAAAATATATGTGATGAAAATACCAAGTATGAAACTTGTATAATCACCATAAATACTCACCCTAAATTGTAGCAATTAAACATAAAATGGTTAAGATGAATGATATGACATCGAGGACAACATTTGCAAAATCAAACGAAAACAAGCCTTAATAAATTAGAAAAATATCAGCAAAATAGATAATATGATAATCAAAATACGGAACAACAAATATAGTTTATCAAAAAAAAAATCTCTTATGGAATCATCAAACTTTGAAGTAGGATCACTTCGTTTCATCACAGAAGCAACCTCAAATTCAAACTCGATTCCATCACCATTTTTATCTCGAAGGAAGTAGGCAAAACAAATCTCGAAGATGGATCAACTCCCTCTGAATGTGACATAATATTGGCAATGGAATCAGCAACGACATCGGTAGCAGCATCTACAGTCTGACCAACTCCCCTGATCTTGGCACACTATCCTGAAATAGACCAGCTAAACTAGAATCGTGAGCACCAGGATCGTCAACTAAATCTCCTCCTTTTTGACCAAAAAGAATAGCATCAGAAAACAGGTCGAGAAGTTGGCAACGGAGTCTAGTAATAAAAGTAATAGGCTCATTAGCAAACTGCAGTTGACCCATTAAAATTGATCGATGCACTGGAATCAACAAACTTTGGGCAGACTCCGCAGGTTCACAAATGTCAGCAGAGATGCGGATGACGTCTGCAGCAGCATGCGGGATGGCATTCGAGGTGGCATCAGGAAATGGGCAGGAGCTGAAGCAGCTGAAGCATCGTGATTAGAAGAGCTATTCTAGTCATCTGAGTAGACCACTACGATATCAACCATTTGGTTTTAGCATGGACAGGCGAGGTCGCCGCTTTGCCACAACAAATACACTATACCATTTGATCCCTCTATCAGCCAAAAATTGTAAGACCAGAAGTGCGATGGAAAACACGCTCGGACGTCTGAGTGGAGGAACTTGGGGACGAAACCTTGAGACACGAACACTCTGAATATCAGAATGAGAAATGACAGAGCCCACTTCTTTGAGGAGGATGTGGCAAATAATAGGGATGGTAACGGGCTTGGTTGGGCCAGGTACTAGAGGACACGAACCCACCCCATCCACTCCATGGGTCGGGCTGGTCGCCCCATCATGGGCCACGGATTGGGTCAGGTCGAACCATTATAATATATTTTTTTAAATTAATTTTTTTAAAATATGGTAATCATACACTACAAAAAAATCCGGCATTACTGGCGGATTTCCTGGCGGCCAAAAAGCCGCCAGGAATGCTGGCGGACTTACTGGCGAAAAACAATGCTGGCGGCTTTACTGACGGCCATGGCCGCCAGCAAAAGAGACCGCCAGTAAACCGTCAGCGAATAAGCGGGAGTTTATCCCGCTTTATTATACTGACGGGCATTGCCCGTCAGTATATCATTTTGGCGTCGCTGACGGTCATGGCCGTCAGGATCGTGACGGTTCTGACCGTCAGGATATAAGTTTTAATTAAAAAAAATAATAATATATACGCTGACGGTCATGGCCGTCAGGATTCTGACGGTCAACCCGTCAGCATATATTTTTTTAAAAAAATATATATACGCTGACGGTCAACCCGTCAGCGTTCCTGGCGGCCTATGGCCGTCTGGATTTTAACCTAAAATTCGGCCCAGCCCCCCTCCCCTGCTTCACTTTCTCTCCTTCTCTTCTTTCCTTCTTTCCTCTCCGCCGAAAAACGCCGCTCCCCGCCCAGCCGTCTGTCGCCCAACCGTCTGTCGCCGTGCCGCGCCACTCCACTCCGGTCCAGCCCAGCCGCCCGCGCCACTCCGCTCCGGTCCAGCCCAGCCCCCGCACCGCGTCCAGCCGCTCATCGCCCAGCCCCAGCCGGTCGCCGCCCCAGCCCCATCCGCTCCAGCTTCAGCCCCAGCCGGTCGCCGCCCAGGCCCCAGCCGCTCTAGCCCCAGCCGTCGCCACCCGCCGCTCGCCGCCCATCCGCAGCCCCAATGTAAGTTTTTTTTTTTTTCATTTTTTTTATATTATTTTTATGTATTAATTTTGTTTTTAATTTGTAATTATAGATCAATTTAGGGTTTTAATTTAGGTTTTATGGTTAATTTTAGAATTAGGGTTCAGTTTATAGAAATAACTTTAGGGTTAATTTATAATTAGGGTTAGTTTTAGGATTAGTTTTAATTAGAGTCAATTTAGTAACAATTACATAATTAGGGTTTCAAATTTTTTTTGTAATTATGGATCACTTTTTTTATGTAATTATGGTGGAAAGTGTAGGTTTCATTCAAAACAAATGTTTGGGAAATTTTGAGTTTGACGCTTTTTTTTTTT
>BMAC01000267.1:583617-600121 GCA_014905375.1 Phtheirospermum japonicum | reverse complement strand
AAATAAATAAACATATCATAATTATATAATTATGATATAATTATGATATGTTTATTTATTTTACCTAAAATATTATAAATAAATTACAAATTAATATAAATAATTAAATAATCAAAAATAACTTAATATAAATAAATAGTATGTATGGTTAGGGTTAGGGTTACAATATTCGTATTTTGCAATTTAGCCGCGGGACGCCACTCCAAAGGCCCCCCCCCCCCCGTTTATTTACAAACCACCCGGGACGCCACTGGGAAGGGCGTCCGCGCCCCCCAGTATTTTTTTTTTTTCATTTCAACCCAAAAGTTTAGGGGGTTAGGGTTACAATATTCGTATTTTGCAATTTAGCCCGGGACGCCACTCCCAAAGGCGTCCCGCCCCCCCAGTATTTTTTTTTTTCATTTGAGCCCAAAAATAGAATTTTCGAGCAAAAATACCCGGGATGCCCTTGGGAAAGGCGTCCCGGCCCAAAAACGTAAAGATTTTTGAAAGTGTACTATTTTTGTAATTTTGAATAAAAAATGTATTATTTATTTAATAAACCCAAAATAATGTATTTGTTTATGTAATATAATGTATTGAGTTTGTAATAAATGTATGGTTTTTTTATGCAATCACAAAAGTTATGAACTGTGATGTTTTGTCTAAAAGTAAGTATTTTTTGTTCTTATTATTTATTTTTTTGGTGATTGGTGGAACAAATTTGGGATCTTTTTGCTAGATTTTTGGAATCGATGAGATTTTTTAACCTAATGGTCCCCACTTGAAAATCTTTTGTATTAGTTTTTTTTAGAATAAGGTATTGGTTTTTTGATAAAAAACTATTGGTGTTTCAAAATGAAGAATATTATATTCTTGTCAAATATGAAGCACAAACACATCAAATTAGGACTTCAAATTTGAAATTTTGAGTCACCATTTTTTGTAAATCCTTGACAAAATATTTTGTATTAGTTTTTGTAAAACAGTGTATTGGTTTGTGTATTATAATGTATTGAGTTTTTGTAATAAATGTATGGTTTTGTTATACAATCACAAAACTTTTCCTATAATTAAGTAATTATTTATGTATTATAAGTTAAGATTTTTTTTTGATTTCTTTTTGCAATAAGATGTGTTGAGTTTGTTATACAATATATTTTATTTTTCGAACACACTGCAAATATATAACCAGTACGATTGAACAGAAAGACCAATGGGCTTGAATACAAAAACCAATACACTTATCAAATGCAAGAAGAAAATATCATAAGTATGAAGATAGCAGCAATTAAATATCACATTATCAAAATATAAATTTACATCAGACAATGTGAGTACATCTATAAATATAAATATTCAACAACTACCGTTATGCTAAAAGAATCGAGGATTGGGAGTTTTAGAACCAAACTCCTTTGATTGACTTGATTCATTTGATGTGTTACTGATCTTATTCTTCTTCTTACTTTTCTCAAGATATGATTTCTCTCTTATTTTTCTCTCCTTTGTAATTGACCTTGCAGGATCCAAAATAGAAATACATGAACTAGAAACACCAATTGAAGAACTTGATATTTGAAGGTTAAACAAGATACTATTTATCGATTCATTATCAATGTTACTTCCACCTTTTTCATCACTAGAATCATGAATTATCACATCCCCTGAACTGAATAACAAGATTAATCCCCCCAAAACAAGATCATGCAATCAGAATAACAATACATCACACCTCAAAACTAATACATTATCGACTAATCATTCATAGTTTAAGACGGGCCCCAACAATGCTTTACTGTGAAAGTTTCAACTTCATACAACAATAACAACACACAACATTCCATCCAGTAAGGAGACCAATACATCACACGTCCAAAAATTACTAATTTATCACTCATAGTTCAAGAATGAGGCCATGATATTTTTACTGTAAAGTTTCTGCCTTCAACAACGACTAAAACCATACCATGCAGCCAAAAAACCAATACATCACATTCCAAAAACCAATACACTAATTGAATAATAACTCATAGTTTCAGACGAGACCAATATCGTTTTACTGTGAATGTTTTGACATAACACAACAACAAAAACCAAGTACCATGCAGTCAGAAGACCAATACATCATAGTTCTAAAATTAATACTATATTACCTTCGTCTACATTGGATTTTCCAACCATATGTAGTTTCAAATCACCCATCTCGCCTTCAATTTCCTTATGTACTTTTGTAAAATTGGCCAAAAATCTGCGAACAATAACATAAATTTTGTAAGAAATTTAGTTTCAAAACGGAGCCTACTAGTTTAATTTCCACAATTAGGTCGAAATCAAATTGATTTTCAATAATTAGGTCAAAATCATATTGATTGTATGCAATTAATTGAAAATTTTGTTTATATGGTGATTCAGCCTCCACGGGTAACGCGATTTGCCACAACGGAGATGATTATTTTCTGCGGCAGAGATGACGGCGAACACTTTCTACAAAACTAAAGGCTGACGGTGGCCCCTTTCTATATAATTGAAGGTTCACGGCGGCCGCTTTTCTACATAAAACGAAGGTGCGTCTGGAGATGCGAAAATGGTGGAGGAACGACCGCTTTTATGAAGAATTGAAGATAGAGAAATTGTGTAATAGTGGAGAAACGATGCAATGGAGACGCGGTAGAGATAGGAGGGGGGCGATGTGTGATGTGGAGCAGCCCAAATTTCTTAAAAAAAAGGTTTATATATGAAATACAAATAGAATACAAATTTAATCCGATCTAGCGAGAATGACCCGTTAATCTGAATTAACAAGAGTTATGCGGATTAGTTATTTACTTAATTCAATCTTGACTACTTCAACATGTTTACCCAAAAATGGTTTTATGGAAGTAACCGAATTGACGTGAAATGACAAGTTGAACCAATAAGCCACATTCGGCTTTTGTACATCAAATTCATAAATAAAATAATTTATATGATATTTGATACCATAAAGCTGATATATAGTTTTGAAATTCCAAAGGTATCCCTGGTTAACCGGTGAAAATTAGGTAAATCAAGAGTGGGGCCAGCGATGGCAAGAGGGTGAGAGTGGAATCATACGTGGTCCATATTTGCTAGTTGTGAGGGCAACAAATTAATCGAATAAAATATAATGCGATTTTTGTTTGTTGTGGAATTATTAGCTGAGTACATAACTGGTGGAATTCCACCTTTATACAAGGACCTCAATGCCCTTAAATTTTGTCCAAGTGGAGACAAGAATTATAACCAGGTGTCGACTTTGCAATCTTCAAATGAACAACACATCAGTTATACGTACTTGTATGAATTTAGGAGAGATTTTGCTACTTTCAATCTTAGTCCTCCTTACCATTTGCAAGTTTTCTTAGCGCTGAACAACTTAAACTCTACAATTTATTTTCGTTTTGTAACATTCGACCAACCGGAGATAGAATATACGTGTTCTTAGAACTAGGGGCGGAGCCCAAAGTCATTTAAAAAAATATATATATTAGTTGGCATAATTTTTTTAATACATATATTGAATTTATATAGTATGGAACAGTAAGAATCTTTGTTTGTTATAGGATTCAAAATCCTTTACTTTTTATTGTATTTGATATCAAATCATGTCTGAAAAGTGAATAATAATGTATTATTATATGGTATTTGGTAATATTTAATTTTTTAAATATAATGATGATGTGATAAAATAATTGAGTGTGAGGTAAAGTGTAAGAAATTGTTGGTTGTGGGTGGAATATTTGAGTCGTAAAACAAACGAAAATTGGGATTTAAAATCTCAATCCTGGTATTGAGAGTTCTAATTATTATTCCATTTAGTGCGTGATGAAATTCTGACTACGTCCCTGCTTAGAATATCCGAATTAGGTAAATAAATTTTTCTAAAATATTTCCCAAAGTTTATTTTAAATTGTAAATTATTAAGCAAATACCAAAGTTCATGAAAAAATAAATATTTTTTCCCTTATTTAATTTGGGACAACCGTTTGTTGATGTATCATAATTTTAAGAATGCGTGCTTATAAATATACAAATTCCCCAAAATGAGCTTCTGGTTGGATCATTCCATTCCAATGTGCCAAAGTGCAAACATTATCGTACATGTAAGTTCTACAATGTATCAAATCATGTGATGATTATGATATATATCTTAATTTTTGATGTTACTTATAACATCTAACTTTTGGTGAAATGCCTTAATAAGTGAAACGTGCAGGCCTTTTAAGTTGACAAACATAAACTCAGCCATAAATACTTGATTTTGTGATGAGTTTCCATATATGACACAAACAAACATTTAAATGTATTGTAGTCATGTTAGACCAAGACAAATATTATTCATAAATTGTTGAAAACGGTAAAGTGTAACATAAGTATTTCCTGTAGATAGTTTTCAAATGTGTTTAAACAATTAGAATTATGTTCTAATACGATACGAAGATACACTTGTCATATCTCAATTAAGGTCGTTGACCATCGTTCAAACATTGAACTTTATATGTAACATATACAACTATTTTTAATTTATATAAATTTTTTGAAAACACAAGTATATCCAGAATTTTAAAGAAAACTAAATTCCATCTCTTTAATGTTCATTATAATGTATAGATAACCAATTGTTACAACATTAAACAAGAAATACCAAACTTCACTCAAATAAGCAACTTGATGTACAATGAAGTAATTAATGAGTGATTTTGAAAGATTTATCTCTCTCACACACACCACACACTATGTAGCTTTAGTTTAGTGATATGTGTCTTTTGTGAATTGATTGGACGAGGCAAAAGGTGAAGTTACGAAGAAAAGGGTATTTAAAGGGAGGAGTAACGGCTTTGGTGGTTCAAAACTTGTGACCAAAAGCAATTAAGTTTGAGGTTTATGAGACCCAATTTCTTGCTGCAGCATTACTAGCTAGTGTACTACTTACAAGTTTTAATTGTGAGAAAGAAAGGTTAGTACAGTTTATTTTCCCTTGTTGTTTCACACTTGATCCACATTCTTTTCTCAACTTATCAAATTCTTATAAATGAACAACTTATGTGTTCTCTCTCTCTTTTTTTTTTTCAAACCATCTTTTAGATGGAAAAAATGAGTAGTAAAGTTGATGCTCAACTTCTTGAGTTCGAATTTTTAATGTAATTTAGAGGATATATATTTTTGTCATAGTTAATTGGATATAATGTGCGGTGATTTTAGATTATTAAATTATATATATGTAAAGTCCGAAACTAAAATCACGTTAAGGGTTATTTGCAAACAGAAGGAAATAAATATAAAAATTATTTCCAACTTTACACTCAAGTTCTACTATAATTAAGTTTGAGATTTTTTTTTTAAGTGTTTGCAAACACTCTAAAGAGAAGGTCTATATTTAGTTTTTTCTTTTCTTTCCAACAAGAGGAGATTTGTTAGTTTTTTATTGCGCTACAAGTTTCTAACATGGCACTAACTTTTAATCTCTAATATTTTGACATTATTTATATTATCTATTGATTTTAGTGACCAAAACGTTTATGAATTCTCTAATTCATTGGCGTGATTTCTCTGATTTCTTATATGTGAGCACATTTTCCTGATACTTTAACTCTTGTTTGTTCACTTTTTTTTTTTTTTTTTTGGGTGGGGAGGGGGTGGGGGGTTATAACTTGGACTAAAAAGCCCCCTAAATAGTCATTATTGAATTTAGGTTCAATATTTCAAAAGTTGGGACATTTATTCGATTTTAATCATAATTATGTGATTTTGCCCGGCTGGTCAGGGCTCGTGGGCTACTGGTTTGTAAGATTTTTTTTTTATAGAGATTTTAATGTTATTTAAGTGGCAATTTTTACACAAGTCACCATAATTCCCAATTTGTTTGACACGTTTGCATCCGGAGATCATAGTCACCAATAATTTCCACCTTAATTCCAATTAAAAAACCCAACAACAATAACTTCCGTTCTATGAAAAATTAATACGGTTACGGAACACTGTTACGAAACGATACGGGAGATATATCATGTGTTGAAATTTTAAAAATATACGTGTGCGTGTGTGTATTTATATATATATATATATATATGCGTGTGTGTGTGAAATATAGTCGTATTAACTTAAAAAACTAAACTTTCATAAATATTTAAATTTCAAACGTGATAAGTTTCAAAAACAAATGAAACATTTGTACTATCTCTCTCAATTTGTGGTTCCATATTTAGATGAATTAAGATTCTTATTACGTTTTATTTATTAAATTCAGGAGTCGATAGGGTCAAAATTTTCTTTGAAACACTGACACATTATAAGTACGTATTGATACATATTCGCAGAAGCGTCGTAACCAATAAGTAGTCAGTGCGGGTATTCTTGTAGAAGTATCGTGCTTCGTAGCTTCCAGTAAAAGTACATATTCTCAGTCAAAAACTCGGACTAAAAGTCTAAAGTTTTAAAAGGCATTTGACCAAAAATCAAAGGTAAACATTACTAAGAGGATAAATTTCATACAGCTAGTTGTCCAAATTACCAAAAACATTATTACAGTTTTCAGAAAATTATCAGTTCATGAATAATCATATCAAGATTCAATTACTGGCAAATTAATTTACGATTAAATGAGAAATAGAAAGACTACCCCCACACTAGTGGGATTTAATTAGGAAAACAAAAAGGCAACAACAATAGTGCAGGTACTGAGAATATTAGTGTAATATATTGAGGGGATGCATGCAACTCGATGGTCAATTTAATGATGGCCAATTTATTTAAAACCAAAATAAAGTAAAATGCGCTAGCAAGCTACTATGAATAAAGACCTGATTTAAATGGTGTGCCTCTTTTTCTTAGAGTGACTGTGATTATATATACACACACAATATATATAATCATGGCCGAGAATGCTGAAATGGTGACCCCACCGGCCAGGAAATGGAATATTCCGATCTTTGTATTCTTCAGAGATGTTAGGTATGTCTAAATACACTTTTTTTTTCCACGCGCATTTGGAAATCAGAGTTCTTGCTAATGCTATTTTTTAAAAATATATATTTTTTTGTTGTTGTGTGTGTGTGTGTAGCAATGTTTTCAAAAGGGATGAGTTAGGTATGGAAATACTTCGAATCGCAATCCCAGCGGCCATGGCATTGGCTGCCGATCCCATAGCATCTTTGATCGACACGGCGTTTATTGGCCATTTAGGTAATAAATCTTCACTAACTGTACTTTATATGAAATTAATTAGAAATTTACCCTTTGAATGAAATAATTTTAATTTTCATGCATATGTATATGTAATGTCTTACTAATGAAAAAAAGAAAAGCAAAAATTGCATAATGTATGTATTTTCATTTTCTATATTATTTGCATGAATATCCATTTCAAAACATTTAGCTCTGTTCAACCAGGTCCAGTAGAAATCGCGGCCGTTGGAGTTTCGATCGCGATTTTCAATCAAGCCTCCAAAGTCGCCATATTCCCACTTGTTAGTATCACCACTTCGTTCGTGGCCGAAGAAGACACTGTCGAAAAGATCAATAATCGAAATACACAAAACAACGACGACGTGGAGAAAGGATCAAATAATAAGAACGACGAATCGAAAGGAAACTTAGAAAAAGGTTCGAGAACGAAAGATGATGATGCAAGAAATGAAGATCAAGAAAATGGTGTGCATATATGAATTTATACATAATTATACATTTCCTTAAATAAATTATTAATCTTTTTTTTTCCTTTTTTCTTTTTTATAGTGGAACCCAAAACAACCACATGCAAGTCCCTAGAAGTTTCCGGAAGCAGTCCGGATATGGCGGGAACAAAAAACGGTCGTCGACACATTCCATCAGCATCGACCGCACTTCTTCTTGGGGTTATCCTTGGACTCCTTCTCACATTGTTCCTCATACTTCTTGCAAAGACATTTTTAGGTTTCATGGGCGTGAAATCGGTGAGTATTTAATTAGTACAGATTAATAGTAAAAATCCTTGTTTAGATCAGCTTAACAAATTTAACATTTCTAATAATTGATGGAATAGGGATCACCGATGTTAGCACCGGCGCAAAAGTATCTAACGATAAGGTCACTTGGGGCACCGGCCGTTCTACTTTCCTTATCAATGCAAGGCGTTTTTCGAGGATTTAAGGATACTAAAACTCCACTTTATGCTACTGGTAAGAATATAAAATAAAATTTACTTCTTTTTTTTTTTAATTATATCTAGCATTGTTAATAAATGCAATTCTCTATTGGTTTTTCAGCTGCAGGGGATTTGACAAACATAATTTTGGATCCGATTTTCATATTCATTTTACGGATGGGTGTGAGCGGCGCTGCCATTGCTCATGTACTTTCCCAGTAAGTCGGAAATATTACTAATTCTTAATTCTAACTAACTGCTAATTATTTTCTAATCATAATGTGTAATATATATTTTTTCAGGTACTTAATCTGTCTGATTCTTTTGGTCAAATTAACGAAACAAGTTGATCTTTTACCTCCAAGTGTCAAAGATTTGCAGTTCAGCAAATTTCTCAAGAACGGCAAGTTATTATTATTTTTTATTTTTTAAAGTATTATGGGTATGACACTCATTATAAATTTGTACTAAATTAAAATTAGCTGATATATATATCCAATTTATTGCAGGTTTCCTTTTACTTGCAAGAGTTATAGCTGCGACTATTTGTGTGACTTTAGCGGCCTCAATGGCTGCAAGGCTCGGCCCCACCCCAATGGCCGCGTTTCAGATATGTTTACAGGTTTGGATGACGTCGTCGCTTCTTGCTGATGGCTTGGCCGTTGCTGGACAGGTAAAATAAATAAAGATAACAATATATATATATATATATATATATATATCAAAGAAATAATTGAACAAGTATGATTTGGTTTTAATTATTTTGAAGGCAATTCTTGCTTGTGCATTTGCTGAGAAAGACTATCAGAAAGCAACAGCCGCAGCAGCCCGAGTACTGCAGGTATAATTAATAGTTCGTACAATAAATATCATTTTATCAAATAAGTTGCGATTTTAACCTGCGCAAATTAAGTTTTGCTAAAAAGGGGATTTTATTTTATTTATTTATTCGTATTTTCGCAGATGGGATTCGTGCTAGGATTAGGCCTAGCTCTTTTCGTTGGACTTGGTCTGCAGTTTGGATCAGGAATATTTACCAAGGACCAACATGTTATTCATATGATCGCCATAGGCATACCGGTAATTAAGCCTTAAAAATGAGCACCAAAAGCATTTAACTTTCGTGTTTTTGCCCTTCTCTAACAGCAATTTTACCTATCAGTTTGTAGCAGCTACACAACCTATAAACTCATTGGCATTTGTCTTTGATGGTGTTAATTTTGGAGCATCTGACTTTGCATATTCTGCATATTCCATGGTAATTAACTCAACAATTCACCTTTTTAAATATTTGCGATATGTTATAAATTGGAAAACGGCGGCGAGATAGTATTTTTTTCATTACTACACTTTTTTAAATATTCTTCCAATTTTTTCAGGTTCTTGTGTCTATTGTAAGCATTGGATCCTTGTTTGTTCTGTCTAAAACTAATGGTTTTGTTGGAATATGGCTTGCTTTAACCGTTTACATGGGCTTAAGAACATTTGCTGGCTTTTGGAGGTAAATTAATTTTCCAACTCTCTCGAACTTTTTCCTAACTCAACCTTTAAACATTTGAAGTTTTACACACTTTCAAGAAGGAAATAAAAATAAAAAAAAAAGTATTCCGGCGACTTTTTGTTCAAAATGAAGAGGTGTCAGAGTTCCATTTGTTAATTTCCTAAGATTTTTTATTTTCGAATAAATACTCGAACTTTCAATATTTTATAAGATGCGGCTTCAAACAATTTGTTATTCAAGTAAATACCAAATTTCAACTTAATTTTCAAACTGGCCTAGTACTGTTAAAAGGGCCAAAGCCCGCGAGCTTGCTCGTCAACCCGTGCAAACGAGCGGATTTGGTTTTCCATTTCTCAGGCCTGTCTGATCGCGGGCTTATTTGGCTCGCCCCGTTAACCCCGCGGATTTTTGCGGGCCAGTGCGTACTGACCCGTTGTTCAGTTTTTTCGTTTTTAAATTTTATTATATATTTAAAATTAGAATTTATATTTGTTAAAATTGAAAACATACTTGAATTCTTTTATTTTCTATTTGTCTTTTGGAAAATTATAAATTTTCTAGTAATTTTTTTTTAATTTTTAACATAAAAATATAATTTTATTAAAAAATTGTCTAGCCCGCCCTTTGACCCGCGGGCCTTCAACTGCTGGCCGTGGAAAAAAGGGCCAGACCCGCCCCACCTATTTTGGGGCAGCCCGCGGCGGGCTGGCCCGTTTTGACAGTGAACGACTTTCTAGCCCAAAATACTTGTGTGGGGTGCGAGAAGAGTCGATCCATTTTGCAAAAGAGAAATTTGAAATTTGCCGAAATTCATTGCAAACGGTTGATCCTCAATAAACACTAAATTCAAACATTTCCCTAAAGTTTTGCCTCCTTATTTTCATATTACAAGTATATCACAAACACCTCTTCAGGTTCTGCTTAACAAATAGCGCTTGTAAAATAGAAACTAACATATAAGGGGTATTCGTAATAAAGTGGAGAGATAATTACATTTTTTTTTTAAATAATTAGACTGAATTGCGAAGATTAGTTTTGTAGATATAAATCTTGTGATAAATCAGAAATTCACATATATTACACATTTCGCATTTTACAGGATGGGAACCGGAACGGGACCATGGCACTTTCTTAAGGGTTGTCGATCATCGCCATCGAACAACATATGACCGTAGAGTTTCTGCAAATTATGCAAATTAATATCCTATCTAAACTTTGATTTAGTTTCATACACCCTTCTGTTTTAATTACTATTGTTTGTATTTTACTTTAATGTGGTTCTATTGTTTGTTTTTAGGGTGAAACTTTGCTTTCTATGTCAAGTTGTGCCCATATATATATATATATATATATATATATATATATATATATATATATATATGATTGATTAGTCCCATGTATCCTTACATTTCCATTGTTGTTATAATTAATTACAAGTTCAAACACCATCATATTATGCGAGATTTGAAAAGAGTTGCACTCATTAAAAATACTAAAGCAATAATATTGAAAATGTTAACATAAATCGTAACATTATTTTTTTATTTACACGAAGATTATTTTTCACAATAAATAATTTTTATACACAAATCGAAGCATTATTTGTTCTAATTACAGTAAAATTGATTTTCACAATTAATAATGTTTCAGTATTATTATTATCATCCATGAGTCACGAAATTAGTTGTAAGATATAGCGAAATACCCTAATCGTGAAAGAAAATTCGTAGGAAATTGAGTTTGTAAAAATGTAAAACATATAACACCCATATGTCGCATGCAAATATGTGATATAAAAAAAATCTATAAGACACTAATATAATATTATTTTATAAGTGTAGAAACCCGCATATTACCCGGGCATAACGAAATAAATACAAAATAAAATAAAATTGAAAAAAAAAATAAAAACTGAATTGTTCATGCAAAAAAGATAATGTTCACTTGAGGTTTTTAAAAATTTCTTTGTAAACAATATTTGATGTCTTATTAACAATGTTACCATCGTCGTCGCAGCATAAGATTTTTAATCCTTTACGACTCTTCACGTGTGAGATGGCGATATAGAGCTGGCCAAGGCTAAAAATAGGTCCTGGTAAGTACAAACTAACATTGGATAGAGTTTGACCTTAACTCTTGTTTATAGTCATTGAAAAACAGAGCATAAGTGAAAATTATCTCCTCTGAAATTTAAACGGGACCCTACTATCCGATGGACTCAATGTCATACGTGGAATGTAGACCTTCATTCCAATATTAGTTATGAAAAAGAATCTTTACTTCAATAATGCGTTCTCTAAGTTGGGTAACGACCAACCTTGTACTATTGCATAATCCCAAAACTTGATTCATTTTTCGAATCAACATAATAAGAACTCCAATTTTCAACTTCAAAACATGATTAGAAATCACTGAGCACTTTATTTTGTTTAGAAAGTCAACCGAGTACACTTGATGTTGTGCTTCTCCATTCACAAATGTCTTACAAATGGTGTTAGAACTAAGATATACTCTTTCATTCCCTGTAAGAATAGACATCACGTACTCATTAACTGTTTCAACAATATTATTAGTTGGTGAAAGAACATCTCTTTCTTCGAAGAATAAGTGATTGCCAAAGTTTTCTAAAATAGAAGAATAAGTGCTATCGACAATAGCGGCAACGTGATCACCTGAGGTGCAAAGAAGTATATCGTCGGGTATATGAATTAATGTTTAACTATCAATTTCGGTACCGATATTTCTGATTTGCATCTTTTTGTACATATTTTCATTACCGTTTTTGTTTCACGTTGCGTGTTTTTCGCTTGCTTTTTGTTGCTTTAGGAGTCGGGTTGGCCGTTTCTCGTATTTCTAGATTTTCTTAGTTTTTGTACGTTTTATTAGTAATTTTCGTAGTTTTTCACTTTTTCGTTTTTCTTGGCCGTAGGACGTCCAAGCGGGGCCCACGCTCATTTGGGATTGTTGATACTCGACTCGGGAATGGACGGATAAAGCAAGGAAGCGCAACGAACGAGGTTCGATAAACCGGCGAACGCGAAAAGAACGAGAAATCGAGTCGGGCGTCGGAATCCAGTCGACCGACTGGATGTTCAGTCGATCGACTGCATATAAGGTCGATCGACTGAACCCCAAAAATCGACTGAATTCCAGCGACTTTTTGCATTTTGGACATTGCAGTCAATCGACTGCTGTCGATCGACTGGGTCCTCCGAAGATCGACCGAATTTCAGGGCTCCAGGCCGTTTTGACATCGCAGTCGATCGACTGCCGACATAATCGATCGACTGCTTTTTCAGTCAATCGACTGAAAAGCAGAAATTTTGAAGATTTAATCACTCAAACGTCATTTCAATGATACAACTTGCAAGAGGACCCTTCTCTTCTAGGAAGCTCCTCCAAAAACCAGACATTTTTACCTTTTCATATTTTGCTTAGTTTTAATTTCCATAAATCCTAGTAATTAGTGATAGATTAGTTAAGTTTAGATCTTAGTTGTTTAATGTTCAAGCTTTGTTTTAAGTTTTCTTTGTGAAGAATCAATCAGCTTTCAAGCTTTCCTCYTTCAAGCTTTTGTAATCACACACATTTGGTAATATCTTTCTATAATCTAGTTTTATTTTCATGTTATTCCTTTTTAATATTGTGTTATGTCTTGGATCATAGTTTAGTGTTTCTTTTGCTTATCAAACTTTCAATTTCATTTTATAGCTTTCTAACTTATGAACTTATGCTTTTAAGTTATTTAGTTATAATCAAATTTTTAAGTTTGTAAAAATTTATTAAGATCTTCCTTTTTAAACCCTTAATTAATGTTAAGTACTTTGTTGACTTATTCAAATAAGTTGACTTTAATTTTCCCTCCATTTTCCTAATTTCAAATAATTAAGTTTTTATAGTTAATTAGTTTAAATTGATCGTTTTTAATATAAGTTTTAATTTCCTTTAAAAAGTATTTAATGTTTTTAAATCTTAAGTTTCAATTTAAATCTTAGTTATAAAAATCGAACAATGACTATCGCTTTCTTAGGTTAAATTAGTTTAAGCAAAACCGACGATAAAACGATAAAGAAAATCGACGGCCGATCACATCCATCCTCGAGAGACACGACTCGGGACAACTTGCCGCATCTACAATCGACTCCGTACTATTGCGGAGACGATTCTTAGAGCGCTAAGAAATTCTTCGATCAAATTTTTGGCGCCGTTGCCGGGGATGGATTAAAGCCAATGGCATTCTTAATTATTCTTATTGTCGTCGTAAATAATTAGCTAGTAAATTATTTTACATTCGATACGTGTAATCTTTTGCCGTTTGTCGTGTGTGCAGGATAGGTCCCACATCGCGTTTCCTCCGCTAGTATCACCAATAATTGAGAAGCGAACGATGAAAACCCTGCTCGAGAACCAAACTATGCCCGCCCACACTCTCAACGATAAAAAGAAGCCTCCGCCGCTTGATTGATCCGGCCGAGGATGGCAAACTACCGAGCTAGTTTGCCATACGACAACCCTTACATCCAAATTCTCAAATATCCAAATCCATACACAACTCCCAAATATGACGATCCGTATGCTTCGATCGGTAAAGAGTGGATTTACTCTTCCGATCATTATGAGCCAAACCCTCCACATCAACCTCCATTCTCATACCCCCACTACCCGAGCATAGATCAGTATGCACCTACTCGTGCTCTTTTTGGTGCGGGTTTTGACGATCTATATGTTCCCCTCGCTCTTCCTTCTCCTTACCCCCATTTTGAATCGTATGCCCCATCGATTTATGATTCCGATTCTTCGAACCACGATTCTTACAACCTATCCCCGAGTTACGATTCTTGCAATCTACCCACCTCGAGCTCGTATACTCTGAGCGATGACCCTTATACCTCACTCTTTCAAGATTCGCCTACGTCCCCACTCCCGGACGTGGAGTCTCTCTTGGCCGAGCTCGTTGGATGCCTGGATCGCATGGAGACCCACGCAAGGCAAATGGCCAATGACGTGGATGAGCTAAACAAACCGTACCTCGACGAGATACCCTTCTTTGATGAGGCGGTGCCCACGGTCGTTGATGGTAATTCGAGATTTGACGATCTTTAGGAAGGTGAGCGCTATGAGGTGGATTTTGAAGACGAAGAAAATGGGTCAGAAAGCAACGCAACCCCTCTCGGGTATTGTGAGGAGGTTGTAGTGAAAAATGAAGGAGTGTTATCTTCGGAGCCTCCGATGGCACCTGGATTGTCGAGCTTACCAGCTATAGGCGAGGAAGATGTAGTTGTGCCAGTCATGGAGGATGCGCAGTTAATCGAGCCTCGTTTGCCACCACCCGAGGTTTTATTACCACTTGAACAAGAGGAGGTGGAAGAGGACGAGAAAGATGTGTTGTCCCCTACTCTCTCGTGCCCAACTACGACTATTTCTAAATTCGAGAGAAAGGAGACAACGGTTGGGGAAACGGAGAAGCACATAGACCCGTTTTTGGATGATCACGTCTGGGTGATCGACTACTCACGATTACGACCACCGAAGCAAGCCCGTGTTCTTGATGTCTCGATCTTCCAACTTGCCCGACGCGCCCGCCTTGGTGATTTTGGTCACCCGGTGTGTCTACTCGAGAACACCAAGGCGTGGCATGATCGTCACCTCTTCTTGGATCCCGGATAACGTTTTTGTATAACTGTCGAGCGAACGACTTTAACCAAACGCGCTACGTGGGAGGCAACCCACGACGTTCTAACCCTTTCTAACTCTTTTCTTGTTTTTCTTTTAATTTTGTGTACATTCTATCTTTAAGTAGTGTTAATGGAGTTTTTGGGTTTGTGTAGGTTCAGCCATGGAGTCTTGGGACAAAAGAGGATCGAAAATGGAGGTTGGCTGCTGAAATTCAGTCGATCGACTGAATACCTAGTCGATCGACAGGTAAGTAGTCGATCGACTGCCCAATCGAATGGTGGCTCAACATCGACTGGATTTCAGGCAATTCTGAACTTTTGGCATGAGCAGTCGATCGACAACAGACAGTCGATCGACAGCAGACAGTCGATCGACTGCGGTCGATCGACCGAATAGGGCAGTCGATCGACTGCCCAACGAACCCCAATCTTCGCTTTTATTCTCAAAATGCAAAACAAATTAAAAAAAAATCCAAACAAAATAGAAATTTCAAAAACTTAAAAAGATTTTGGTTTTTGTAAATAGTTTACT
The DNA here is from genome assembly GCA_014905375.1 of Phtheirospermum japonicum. NCBI lineage: Eukaryota > Viridiplantae > Streptophyta > Magnoliopsida > Lamiales > Orobanchaceae > Phtheirospermum > Phtheirospermum japonicum. The sequence continues at coordinate 584,291 of BMAC01000267.1, read as the reverse complement.
TTTGTGCAAATTTTCCAGACTTACCTTACCATGTAGATATCTCGTTGCTTACCTCGGTTCCCGGCAACGACCTTTGCACAACCACGACGACACGAGCCCGGAGATAGGGGCGTTTTCTTTACCCTACACCTAAAATATAAAAAGGTAAAAATGTCTGGTTTTTGGAGGAGCTTCCTGGAAGAGAAGGGTCCTCTTGCAAGTTGTATCATTGAAATGACGTCTGAGTGATTAAATCTTCAAAATTTCTGCTTTTCAGTCGATCGACTGAAAAAGCAGTCGATCGATTATGTCGGCAGTCGATCGACTGCGATGTCAAAACGGCCTGGAGCCCTGGAATTCGGTCGATCTTCGGAGGACCCAGTCGATCGACAGCAGTCGATCGGCCAAGTAGGCAGTCGATCGACTGCAATGTCCAAAATGCAAAAAGTCGCTGGAATTCAGTCGATTTTGGGGGTTCAGTCGATCGACCATATATGCAGTCGATCGACTTGAACATCCAGTCGGTCGACTGGATTCCAGCGCCCGGCTCGATTTCTCGTTCTTTTCGCGTCCGCCGGTTTATCGAACCTCGTTCGTTGCGCTTCCTTGCTTTGTCCGTCCATTCCCGAGTCGAGTATCAACGATCCCAAACGAGCGTGGGCCCCGCTTGGACGTCCTACGGCCAAGAAAAAATG
>BMAC01000267.1:570405-582212 GCA_014905375.1 Phtheirospermum japonicum | reverse complement strand
TGGCTTAGTTTTAATTTCCATAAATCCTAGTAATTAGTGATAGATTAGTTAAGTTTAGATCTTAGTTGTTTAATGTTCAAGCTTTGTTTTAAGTTTTCTTTGTGAAGAATCAATCAGCTTTCAAGCTTTCCTCCTTCAAGCTTTTGTAATCACACACATTTGGTAATATCTTTCTATAATCTAGTTTTATTTTCATGTTATTCCTTTTTAATATTGTGTTATGTCTTGGATCATAGTTTAGTGTTTCTTTTGCTTATCAAACTTTCAATTTCACTTTATAGCTTTCTAACTTATGAACTTATGCTTTTAAGTTATTTAGTTATAATCAAATTTTCTAAGTTTGTAAAAATTTATTAAGATCTTCCTTTTTAAACCCTTAATTAATGTTAAGTACTTTGTTGACTTATTCAAATAAGTTGACTTTAATTTTCCCTCCATTTTCCTAATTTCAAATAATTAAGTTTTTATAGTTAATTAGTTTAAATTGATCGTTTTTAATATAAGCTTTAATTTCCTTTAAAAAGTATTTAATGTTTTTAAATCTTAAGTTTCAATTTAAATCTTAGTTATAAAAATCGAAAAATGACTATCGCTTTCTTAGGTTAAATTAGTTTAAGCAAAACCGACGATAAGAACGATAAAGAAAACCGACGGCCGATCACATCCATTCTCGAGAGACACGACTCGGGACAACTTGCCGCATTTACAATCGACTCCGTACTATTGCGGAGACGATTCTTAGAGCGCTAAGAAATCCTCGATCAAAATTTCCATCATCAATTTTTAGTATCCATTCCGAGAAATTATTGATTTCACTTGCAACAGATGTTAACATTGTCAGTCCAACTGTTAATTCATATTCTTCGCCAATCGAAGAATTTTACAATGTTCCCATAATTTAGATGAACATATACTGGCATAGACAATATCTTCTCGACTACTCTTTGTCACAGCAGGAAGAATATGGCGAAAGTCTCCACCAAGATTATAACCTTGTCAACAAATGGCAAGTTCTTTCTTTCCTCTGGTGCAATAAACTTCAAACTTGTATGAAAAGTTTCAAACCAAAATCTACTCATCACTGGTGCTTCATCCCAAATGATTAATTTTGCCTTATCCACAAGAGCAGTTAATTCTGTTCCAGGTGTTATTGTACACATGGAGTCTTCTATTATGGTCAAAGGTATTTCAAATTGTGAATGTGTAGTTCTACCACCTAGAAGTAAAAGTGCAGCAATACCACTTGAAGCAACATTGGGCACAATGTCACCTTTGGAGTGTAAAGCAGTAGATAGTGTTCGCCAAATGAAAGTTTTATCAGTACTACCATATCCGTAAACAAAATAAATACCACCTTTGTCCTTCGACGTATCACTCAATATTTCAGGATAGATTGTCTTTTCTTCATCCATCAAAGATGAGCATAATTTCTGATGTTCGATTTTCAAAAGTCATCTATCAAAATTAAATTCTTGCTGAATAAGTTTGTTATTTCCATCAGTCATCAAAGAATCATCGGGAAATGGCATATTAGAGAAATTTTTAGAGATTTTCCATTAATCTGCAGATTTTTTTTTTCAATTCAATGAGTGTATAATTTTTTAACATATCATCGCTTAGTTAAAGATCTGGAGGAAGATTATAAAATAATATTGTGTAAGAAACACATATTAATTTTCTCGTCACATGAATAATAATAAGACGATAAATAAACAAATATTAATTTGTTCAAAAGAATAGCAAATACCGTTTATTCCAACAACTCTAAACTGTTGTTGTAAGATATCTTCTGCAAGAAGATGCCAAGTCTTATTCAAACATATCCGGGTCTTGAAATGCTAGCCGACAGTAGCAAAGAAGCAAAGAGCTTTCTCAGGAATGATGGTAATCCATAATAACTTACCTCAACAATACCATCAACGTATTCTCTATCATCATCCAATAGTCCGAGAGAATAACATGCATCTTTGAAAGTATGATATACCACATTATGAATGGTCCTTATATCTTCGTGAAAAATTTCTCCTCGATAATGGTGAAACATTATTGATAAGTAGTATAGCTCTCAAACCCTTGGTGGAACGTAATCTAACCTACCAATTTTAAATCCCGTTGTCTGATGGTCCAAACACGGTTTGTGCCATTCAAAAAAAATTTTGTAGGAAGTTTTGTATATGACAGACACTTGGCCTCAGGATACTTCTTATTGCACTTCATCCAAGTAAGAAACATTGATTATCTTCCATATTCTTCAACAATAACCTTATATATACTGTCATCATCGTTATTGAATGTTCATTTAGAAGATAGAATCTCATTTGTTGTATAGATGGATTCCTATAATGGATATTCAATCCAAAGAGACGCCAAACAACCTCGCATGGAGATATATATATTTACAATTTTAGTAGTTTTTAGTCTCATCAACAACCTGTTCCTTCGAAACCTCTCCATTTGTCTCTTCAGTTATAGACAGTGTCACTCAATCGTGTCCCTTATTTATACTTGAACAGGTATTTGATGGATCTAAACTGATTGTACCATTCTACATTAATGTGAGCTTGTACCTCAACAACAATTTTTGATTGTAAGGAACAACGAATCTGTTGTCTAAAGTGATACCATTCTTTACCAATTAACTCCATGTATCTCTTCTCTTGTACACTGGGTATCCATCACCATCAACAATAGTTATATCGACGTAGGGCTTAGGAAAGCCCTTAGTACATTTTCCTTTTTTAATGCATGATTTCTGTGTTTTAGAGCTGCAGGGTCCGTGCATCATGTGTTGAGTGATAAATTGAATTTGTAAAAATGTAAAACATATAACACTCATATGTCGCATGTGAATATGTGATATAAAAAAAATAAAATCTATAAGGCACTAATGTAATATTGTTTTTATTTCCTTTTATTTTTCTGCATAAGACATTAGTTTGTCCATTTAAATATATAATGTGTTTATCAATGCATTATATTGGATTAGATAAGAAAATTTAAAATATATTTAATATTTATTTTTCTATGTGTAATAATTTATTATTATTATTATTTTTGTTGTTGTTTCTCATTTTTTTTTCTTTTTGGTGTAACAATAAATTTTCTTATATATTTAATGTTATTCTCAATCCATTATATTATGATTAGATATCCAAATTTAAGTTTATATTTTTAATATTTATTTCGCTTTTTTAATAATTATATAATTCATATTTTTCTTAAATATAATATTTGAATATTTAAAAATATAATTATTTCAAATTTTATTATAAATGAAAATTAATTCAAGTTTTATAGATTTTTTAATTAATTATGGATTTTTTTTATTAGTAGAATAAAAGTAAGATATTGAATTAGTCAAAAACATGATGAAGAAAATATTGAATTAGGTAACATATAATAAAAGGAAATATTATATTAGGAAAAATATTAAATTAGGTATATATTAGTTTCGGTGAAACTGAAGCACCCAAGTTTTTTACGAAGCAAATAAAGCATGAGAAACATATACATAAAATAGGAGGGTTCTGTATTAATATAAGAGAGATAAAATTATATAAATAAAGAGAATATTGGTGACTCAAATCTTGCTTGAGATTATTCATAATTTTCCATGATATTCTTGCTTGATGCAAAACCGCTTAGGTATTTTCATCTCATAACATAACAGCAATTGGACTATGAAAGTGATTTACGATCGATTGATCATAAATATTATTACCGTGTTATTTGTCCAAGAACAACATTATTTACCGTCAAAACTCTAATTCTATTCATAGTTGATCTGAGATGATGGAGATGATTGGCAATTAAATTTAAAAAATATATATTTAAAAATACAAAATAAATGTTATTCTTTTAATAAAATATTTCGTGAAGGTTTTTAATTATTTAGTTATTTGTAAGATTATTATTTATTTTTAATGTTTACAGTATTTGATTTATCATTTCTCATTATTAATAAAATATAAGAAATAATATAAAATAATAATTTCGGTTACTTGAACTCAACTATTCAACTTTACTATTTAATGTTTACATCACACAACACCAATCTAAAAGTAAAGTTGGATGGTTGATGACAAGTAACAAAAATTATTTTTTTTTTATATATTTTTTGTGTATTTAATAAAAAATCGAGGGGATGTCCCCCTCGGTTTTTTCGAGGGGAAATCTCCCCTCGTTTTTTTTTCCTTTTTTAAAAATATTTTTAATCCCTTTTTATTAAAATACCCATTTTTTTAAAAAAAAAATCATTAATAAACAGGTAAATAAATGAACTAATTATATAAATTTATAAAAATTTATAGTTACTAAATTTGTTCAACAAAAATATTAGTAAAATTTATAAAAACATTCGATACAAAGAAGCCCTATGAACAAACAAATAAGAAGGTCTTTCTTCCAACACTTGGTGTAATCGAACTAACAGTTTGGCCATCTACGCGTTCATCTGCACCTTAAATTGTTGAAGAAGCTCAAACTCGTTATATCGCTGCTTTATCGCTTGTTGAACTCGTCTTGTGGCCTCTAACTCCCGCCTCTGCATCTGGGGATGCGCCTCGAGCTGCCTCACATGAGTCCTATCCTGCTGGGATGAGGAAGAACCGCTACCTCGAAAGCCCTTTGTATAAGCAACCAACTTCCCGAAGTAGTCGATGCCGTAATGTTGGCTCTTACTGAACCCAACGACGTCGAGATAAACAAGTTCAGGGTCAACCTCGTTATCCGAATGCTGTGAAAATGCACGTGCCTCATCCAGACGTTGCTCGTACTCCTCTTGAAATACAACTCGTTAGTAAATCCTACATTAAAACTAATAACAAGCTAAATAAAAAGAGACTCACGTTAGTATTACTGGATCTCGTAGTGACCCACGTGTCGTCGTCCTTCTTGTGCGTACGTATAAAACCTGGAATGCAGTGGCCGATTCACCCATCTCCCGCTCCTGTATATAAATGAACTTATCAGATAATTAACATTAAAAATAAATAAATAAACAATATATTACGATCTAAAATTACTTACGATATAAAAAGAATAACCGATCGTAGATCTAGACCCCCCCCTCTATGCTTCGACATCCCAGTACATGGATCAGCAAGCTGGCTCCTACTATTGATGTTGCACTGTTCGGATATTTTCTTGTTCTCGGGCTTATCCCACTCAACATTCCATACCCTATTTGAAATGCATGATATATAAAATTTAAATCATCAGTAATGATAAAAAAACTTAATTTAATAAGAAGACATAACAAAATTATTTACCACTAGAATCCCTCGTCAACAATCTTCGGTGGCTGACCAGTCTGATCACGAAACTGCTTGTACTCGTTAAACCGCTTCCCATACTTCTCCGCCATCATGCATAAAATATCGTTTGTTTAGCATGTGGAGTAGGTCCATGTCCCAATAACAAATATACTACAAAAAAAAAAAGTTACAATTCAATTGATACATGATTCTCAAGTTACAATAAAGATTAATATATTTAGACACAAAATAATAATTACCTGAAATATGTCCAATCTTAATGCACAAATCTCCTTAAATTGCCAACCGGCGAAACGGAGCTACTTCTCTATGATCTCCTAAAATATGTTGGTCAACCTGATCTCCCTGCTATGTAGACTGTAATTGCGTTTGTGGTTATAAATATAATTTAATAATAACGATGATTAGAATTGTATAATTATTAATTTACTTACTTCTTACCCGTGATATAAATAATGTTTCAGCTCTCTGGTGGGCCCAGGTGTTGTCAGGATGTACCCGTATCGGACGGTGTCGGTGTTGTGGTATCTGGGGGCGGCGCTGAATGACCAATACCCAGGCCCACGTAATCATCATCTAAATTAGTTAAACAATTTGTTGAATCCATATAAGATCGACCTAGACTGGATCCGCGTCCACGACCTCTCGACATCTGATAAAAGTATATAATACGAGAATTTACAAATTACCAGTATATATCAACCATTTTAATAAATCCAAACTTAAATAAATTAGTTAAAATAAGAGCGTTTTACAATATGAACAATTTACATATATTTCAACCAAACTAATCATCAAAACTGATACTTTCACTATTAAAGTTATCACCAAACTCATCTTCGTCTGTGTCTTGATTGGTGAGTAACTCTTCTTCTGTATCATCATCTTTCTCGTCACCAATTTTATCCATGTCATTATCAGTGGGGGCGTGCAATTGGAAATTGACATCATCTAGTTTAATTGGATTGCTTGTATCTACAACTTCCTCTTGAAATAATTGCTTTGGTAGAGGCTCGATAAACTTAACATTTGATCTCACCTTGATTTTACGCGTTGCCCACCATTCAAAATTGTAGTATACTTGTATAGCCCGGGTAGCAAGTAAAAAAGGTTCCTATCGATTGAACCTACGCTTATGATTGATATCAAACCAGTCGCACTTGAACAATAGTATTTTTCTCCATTCGCCCGGTGTATTCGAGCTACAATTTATATGAGACGACCGTAATAATCATACTCGGTTGCCCCATAGTTTGATCCTTTAGTGTATACTCCACTACTCGATGTTGATTTATTAGATCCATACTCGATTGTGTGAAATTTATAACCATTTATCTTACATCGAGTATACATTTTCACACATCGTGATGGATCCTCTGGTAGGCTCCTAATGTTCACGTCGATTCGAAGGATATCTAGCCTATGGCATTGAAGAATCATTTTTAATTTAGAAAATATAATAGACAAATATATATATATATATATATATATATGGTAATTGAATTATATGCACCTCGATATTGAGCATCTTACGTAATGTTTGAACCAATTGACAAATTTATTTTCCAACTTTTCATTTAGTCTATCATCAGTAATATTTGGTTGGAGACGTTGAATGCTCTTCATGTAAAAACTATATCATTTGTTAGAAAATTAAATGAAAAAGATTAGTACATTATATATACATTCACAGTAGAAATTGAAAAGAGTAGTCATACCTAACATATTCTTAAATCTCTTCACAATTTAGCTAAACGTATGTCCTTGTAGCGTTGTATTCTACTTCGGTTAAGAATATTTTTCCCTTTGTACAAAATATCTTCCCATGTTTTTTAAAGATTGAGGGAACTTCATCAGCGCCATCTACACCATCCTGACGATCGTCATTTCTAGACAAATTTATTCTTCTAGTTAACATGTGATCTTCAAAATAGATATGTGTTTGCTATCGACCCTTCAACACTCACCTTGTTTTTCATGTTGTTCTATAGTTTGTGAATATATATCTTGAATGGGTACATCCATTTATACTGCACTAGGCCAGCAATTCTTGCTTCATACCCTAGATGATCGAGCAGATGCTCCATTGAGACAAAAAAAAAATTTGGTGAGAAGATCAATTCTAATTGACATAATATTAATGGAATGTCACGTTCTAGATGACTCATATGTTTGGTGTGAATGACTGATGATGTGAGGTCCTTGAAAAATAATCTCAATTTAGTTAGAGCCTTCCACTCATTTGAAGGAAGTAGTTCACGAAAGGCTATTGGTATCAACCTTTGCATGAATACATAACAATCAAGACTTTTCATCCCGATCAAACGCAATTCCTACTTGTCAACGCAACGCCCCAAGTTTGATGCGTACCCATATGAAAATTGAAGGATTTTAACCCAATCTCACAATGCAGCTTTCGACGGCTTATCAAGTGTGTAACTGACTTTAGGATACTTTCCCAATCCGTCTGACGCCAGCTCCAAATGATTACAATACCCATTCGACTCTTCCATTAATTTAGATGTGTCCTTGGCCTTCCCTTTGGCATTCACAACCGTATTAAATACATTGTTAAACATATTTTTCTCTATGTGCATAACATCTAAATTGCGCCGAATTAGATTTTTTCCTCTAATATGGCAAATCCCAAAAGATGCTTCATTTTCTTCAACCAGATATTTTGGAAATTTGTGCATTAACGAGTGCTACATCTAGTTCAGTGACTTTCAGAAGCCCCAATCTTTCTATCTCTGCTAAGACTTCTATCCCTGTGCGGACGTTCGGTGGTGGAGTCTCGACAGATCTTCATTTTTGAAAGCATCATTTATCCTTCCGATTATGGTGACTTCATTCAAGAAATTTTCAGTGATTGTCGAACCACGATTGCTTCTCGCTGGACTTAATAGTGAAGGCGTCTAAGCATTCCATACAGTAAGGAAAAGCTGTTCGATCGACTGTACTCCAACAGGACAACATAAAATACGCAGGAAAATCGCTAATTGTCCACATAAGGGATGCTCGCAATTGAATTTTTTTGTTTTTTAGATATATCGTATGAGGGAGCCCCAGCTGTCTACAACTGATTCAACTCAGCGATTAGAGGTTGTAGAAACACATCGATTTTGTCTTTCAGATTCTTTAGCCCTGGTACAAGAATGATGAGAAACATGAACTGCTATTTCATACACATACACGAAGGCAAGTTGTAGGGTGTAATTATGACAGGCCACGATGAATATTGTGAGCCAAAACTTTCAAATGGTTGAAATCCATCTGTACAAAGACCTAATCTCACATTTCGAATTTCAGTCACAAAATCTGTATGAGTTTGGTTGAAATGTTTCCAAGCGTCTGAGTCGGATGAGTGACTCATAACATCATCTTCAACCACGCGTTCAACATGCCAACTCATATCTTTTGTTCTGGCATTAGATGCGTACAACCTCTACAGATGAAGAGTTAATGAAAAATAGTATTTATTCTTATGCGCGACACGAGCCTTCTGTCATTTTATTTTTCCTTGAGAAATGGGTTTAAACCGAAGTTCATTACAAAACTTGCAGTTTGTTAAATCACAATTGTCTCTTCAGTAGATCGTACAATTATTCTTGCAACAACATATCTTCTCGACCGGTAAGCACATACCCCTTAGCATCTTCTTACTGTTGCAGAATTTATCGAGTACGAGATTGTCTTTCAGTAAAATCTCTTTTATTAATTCACTCAATTGATCATAACATTTTCGAGACATGTGATTCGCTGACTTCAAATTCATGAGACCGGAAACTAATGACAACTGAGTATGACCCTCGCACCTTGAATACAATGTCTAATTTCCAACTTTCAACATGTCGTAAATTCTTGGGCCTCAGGGTTCAACGACTCTTCCATATCGGCAACCACGTCAAAACCGGGACCAGTTTCATCTTGAATCATAATAATGTACGCATTTGATGATTCTTCAAGAGCGATCTAAGAGGGTCCTCCAACGTGAAAATGGTGATGGCGTCGAGAGGTGGCGGGCCGACTTTCTCCGTGGTAAATTCATATATAGTAACTCGGCTCGAATCCGTGTCTAACCAGATGATACTTCATATCATTGATGTCCAGAATCTTATGATTCCTACATCTACTAAGATTACAAGGATACTTCAACCTCTCTCCGTCCTTATGTGCAGAATGTGCTTGAGCAAATTCAATAAAGCTCTCGACTCCATCCACGAATTGTGGGGATAAGAAGTCGTTGATGATTTGTTTGTACATCCAACTACAGTCGGAACTCAGCCTATCATTATACGATTATATTGATTTATTGAAAAATGGACAGCATGAGGGTGGCTAGAAAATGACTGAATTGTTGTTAAGGGCTCTATCCCAGTCAAAAATGTGATTTTCCAGTAATACAGCGTCTTAGTATATGAATTTTTGTTGACTAAGAATCTCGGCAGCATCTCCCTTTAACTCTCTAAGTACACATATATTGTAGTGCACTCGAGAACAAAAGAGAGTTACTGAACCAAAATTTTAAAATAATAAAAAAATACATATACAAGATAAGTCATATTACAATCATGCTCTCAAACTGTCCAAATAAATTGATAATTTAGAATTTAGTATCAAACTCTATTCGATACTAAATCTCAAATGAGTCTAAGGTATATTGTTTGAGTGTAGAAAGAAAGATTATATTGTGGATCAAAATTATTTTAAACCCCATTGTTGGAGGGACGAAACCTCCTGGTCGGCGCCGTAAACCACGTCATCACAAACGTATACATCAACCAATAAATCACAACATGTAAAAAATATCAAAAAATCATAACATATATTTTAAACACAACATCCACGTACTGATCACCACGGTATTTCAAAACCACCATCTCCAATAATTTAAAATATTTTAAAACTACCATCATATTTTAAAATAATTTTGAAAACCGTTAATGGTGGGACAAAACCTCCCGGCCGACGCCGTACACCACGCCATCACCGATGTCTACCTAACCAATCACAACATCAATCAATTGCAACATGTATATAATATGAACAAACCATAATATACTTACATTAAACACAACCGATCACCACGACATTTAAAAACCACCATCACAAACACTTTAAAAGATAATTACATAATTGTATAATTAAATCCTAAATATACAATAATCCCTATATAAATTCTAATTATATAATAATTTCTAAATTAAATCTTAATTATAAAATAACACCTAAATTAAACTCTTATATAAAAATACCTAAATTAAACAATATTTATAAATAACCCCAAAATTATACCCTAATTATAATATAACCCCGAAATTTTATCCTAATTATACAATAATCCCTATATTAAGCTCTAATTATATAATAATCTCTATATTAAATTTTAATTATATAATAATTCCTAAATTAAACTCTAATTATACAATAATCCCTATAGTAAACCCTAATTATACAAAAACCCTTGAATTAAGCCCTAATTATACCACACAACCTAAACTAAACCATAATTATAAAGTAACCCCTAAATTAATGATAATTATATAAAAATCTTTAAATTAAACCGTAACTATAAATAATACCTAAGTTAAACCTTCATTATAAAATAATTCCTAATTAAACCCTATATATACAATAATTTCTATATTAAACTCTAATTATACAATTATACTAAATTAAACTCTAATTATACAATAACCCTTAAATTAATACTAATTATACAATAATCCTTAAATTATACCCTAAATATACATTAACACCTAAATTATACCTTAATTATACAATAATCCCTAAATTAACGCTAATTATACAATAATACCTAAAGTAAAGCCTAATTATACAATAACCCCTTAACAATGATTATACAATAATATCTAAATTAAACCCTAATTATACAATAATACCTAAATTAATATTAATTATAAGAAAACCCCTAAATTAAACTCCATTTCTACAATAATTCCTAAATTTTACTCTAATTATACAATAATTCCTAAATTAATACTGATTATACAATAACCTCTAAATTAAATCCTAATTATATAATTTTTGAAAAAAAAATGTAATTCTTAAAATAATGAAAAGCAATTACAAGAGAAAGAGGGGGAGGGAATATACCATCACAGGCGACGGTGGCTGTGCTCAACTGGAGGCAACAGAGGGGGCAGGCGGTTGTGGCTGACAAGCGGCTGGTGGGCGGCGGCGGAGGCTAAAGGGCTCGGCTTGAGGTGGTGGCAAGATCGGCTGGAGATGGAAAATCGAAAAATTGAGGGTATGAAGTCCCTCGGTTTTCCGAGGGATCCATATTCCCTCGGGAAGTTTAACTTAATTAAACAGGCGGCAAGCCGCCCGCTGTTTCTTCTGCGCAGAAGAGAAAAGAAAGAAGAAGGGAAAAGAAGATAAAGAGAGAAAAAAAAGAAAAAGGAGATAGAAAAGAAAAGCCCGTCGCCGCCCGTCCACAGCCCATCGTCGCCGTCCATAGCACGTCGCCGCCCTCCACAGCCCATCGCCGCCGACCTCCAGCAGCAAGCT
>BMAC01000267.1:554828-569858 GCA_014905375.1 Phtheirospermum japonicum | reverse complement strand
TAGGGGCATGGCTTAGCAGGCTGCATGGCGTAGGGGGTGGCGCCAACGATTTTCATTGTTTTTTTTTGGACTGCAACAGAGCGAAGCAGCGGGGGTGACCCGCTGCTGTTTTTTAAGGATTGGACCGAGGAGAACACTACCCTTTTAAGAAAATCGAGGGGAGTAGAATCCCTCGGAAAACCCGAGGGTAACTACTTCCCTTTGGGTTTTCCGATGGGATTCCTACTCCCCTCGGTTTTTTCGAGGGTGGCAGTGTTAACCCGAGGAATTCTACTTCTCTCGATTTTTTTAATTTAAAAAATTAATAAAATAGAAAAGGCATATTTACCGATCAAACACTAATTCTCGTGATCCTAAAAACAACAGCACCACACTCGGGGTACCTTTACCAAAATTACGACGCTTCATTACTTTGCGTTTCCAATGGAACAAGTTGATCGATCGTATCGTGGTTACTATTTGATCATTACAACACACGTGTAAAATACGTAACATGCTCGATGCATATTTTGACTAGTAAAAAACTTAGTCAAAAATCACCCACATGCCTAATATGATAGGATATGATTTTTTTTACCGTCCACCGCTCGAAGGTCCACAGCCCGTCGCTGCCCATCAACAGCCCGTCGCCGCCGACCTCCAGCAGCAGCTCCGCCCGCCGCTCGTCGCCGCCCAAACCAATGTAAGTTTTTTACTTTATTTTTCAATTTTTTTTAATTTTGTATATTATTTATATGTATTAATTTCGTTTTTAATTTGTAATTATAGTTCAATTTAGGGTTTCAATTTCTAATTAGGGTTTCAGATTAGGTTTTAATTTTCAATTAGGGTTTTAATTTAGGTTTTATGGTTAATTTTAGAATTAAGGTTCAATTGAGGGTTAGTTTTAGAATTAACTTTAGGGTTAATTTATAATTAGGGTTAGTTTTAGGATTAGGTTTAATCCATAATTAGAGTTGAATTTGGGAATAATCAATTAATTAGGGGCTATTTTAGTAATTATTACACAATTAGGGGCCAATGTATTAATAATTACATTATTAGGTTTCAATTTAAGAATAATCAATTAATTAAGGTTCAATTTAGGAATAATTACATAATTATGGTTCAATTTAGGAATAATTACGTAATTAGAGTTCAACTTAGGACTAATTACATAATTAGGGTTCAATTTGGGAACAATCAATTAATTAGGGTTCAATTTGGGAACAATCAATTAATTAGGGGCCATTTTAGTAATTATTAAACAATCAATTAAATTATATTATATATATATTGTTCATGCATGTGAGGCCGTGGTGATCGGCCGGGATTTAAAAAAAAATTGTATATATATTGTTCATGCATGGGAGGCCGTGGTGATCGATCGGGGTTTAATTTTGTTTATATATAATATTATCATTGGTGTTGTTGGTTGTATACCGTCGGATGTTGACGTGGGTTACGGCGCCGGCCGGGAGGTTTTGTCCCTCCAATAGCGGGTTTTCAAATTTTATTTCTAAAATCGTGATAGGGTGTCACGCGATTTTATTTAAGTTTTCAAAATATTTTTAAAAAAACTTGACGGTGGTAACTGCTTATTTGGACCCTTTTGGTGTCTAATATATACTGGTATTTTGTAAAATGCTCGTATTATTATCTAAAAAATTTATCAGATGCCGTTGCGCCGAGGATCCGGTAGTGTAGGTCGATCAGATATGGGGTCGGCTAATCATTTAGCTGATTTCGACACCGACTACATGGGTCTCGGTAGTGATCATCCTGCGACGCAGACCCCGACGTAGATCCCTACGCAGACGCCGACGTCGCATACACCATCACAGACCCCGTCCGACGCTGGTACATCACGGACTCGACAACAGTTGGTCGCACCGCAGAGGGGTATGACTCAAGTTTATATTCTAGGGACAAAGTAAGTAAATCAATGATTTTAAAATTATAATTATCATTATGATTAAATTTTATTCGTAAAAAAATAAAAACACAATTGAATACAGGCTGCACAACACAGGGGGTAAGGTGTCCACTATACTCCGTATGATCTTTGAGAGGGTTATCCATCCCGCCAGGTGGTGCTATAAGGCGGTCCCTAAGGAGAGTAAGACGTTCTGGTGGAAGATGTTTAAGGTAATTATTATTTTGTATCCAAATTTGTTAATATTTACCATAAAAACACAATCATATATTTCAATTGAATTGTAATTATTGCTTTATTTTGCAGGAGGTTTGTTATTAGGACCCGGTTGAGTATAGTGATAAAGACATACGGAAGGTATTTTTTTCGATAATCGAAGTGCCTCCTCGAGGTGGTCGGCCGGAGTGCCTCCTATGGTGGTGGTCGTCCGGAGTGCCTCCTCGAGGAGGTCTATAGGTAAACGATTCTATTATGTGTTTTCTTATTAAATTAGATTTTTTTATTTATAACATATAAATTATATCGTATCTTATATATCATCCATTTCAACTAGGGTTTGGAATGTTGAGTGGGATAAGCCCGACAACAAGGCCAAATCCGAGCAGTGCAGCCGGAACAGGAGGAGCGAGCCTGCTGGGCCGGGGATTGGGATGTCGAAGCACACGGGGGGTGCTAGATCTACTATCGACTATACTTTGGAAATAGTAAGTAATTTTAGAATATAATAATATAATATTTATTTGTTTAATTTTAATGTTAATTATTTGAAAATTCTATTTGAATACAGGAGCGGGAGACGGGTGCGCCGGCTACGTGCTACGATTTTTTTAAACGTACGCACCAAAAGAAAGATGGCGCGTTTATCGATACGATATCTAGTCTTATTAATGTGAGTCTCTTTCTTATTTTTAACTTATTCTTTTATTTTAACGTAGAATTGTAATAACGAGTTGTATTTCAGGAGGAGTACGAGCGACAGTTGACCCAGGAACAGGAACGTGAGTCTTCTTCCCAGGAGTGGAGTAGCGAGGTTGACAAGGACCTAGTTTTCCTCGGCATCGTCGGGACGAGCAAGGGACGGCATTACGGAACCGGCGTGTATGGGAAGATTGTGGCTGCTACGAAGGGTTTATTAAAGGGCCGCTCTTCCACCTCCTCCCAAGCTGATAGGAGCCACGCCAGAGAGCTCGAGGCGCAGGTCGAGGCTCAGAGGGCGCAGCTCGAGGCGATGCAGCAGGAGGCAGGCGAGGAAAGGCGACAACGTGCGGAGGATAAGGAGGAGTGCCAGCAGTAGGAGGAATTTCAGGCGCGGATGAATGCCCAGATGGCACAGATGGCTGAGACATATGCTCGTTTCCAGCAGCAGTTACCCCCTCCCCATCAGCCGCAGCAGTACCCCCCTCCCCATCCATAGAACATTTTTACGGTTCATATAAACTTTTTTACTGTGTCAAACGCATGTAATTATTCTTAAATTTTCAGATATTTTTTATAATGATTGGTTTATTTATTTTTCTTTTCTTTAATTACTTTTTTCAAATTTTTGGAAATTTTAATAATTGAATAGAAATTAAAGTTAAAATTAAAAACTAATTAAAATCGAGGGAAAAATCCCTCAGAAATATCAAAAATCCGAGGGAATATTTGTCCCTCGGAATTTCGAGGGACGACAAATCCCTAGCTGTTTCGAGGGACATTGTTCCGTCGGAATTCCGAGGGAACGTAACCGAGGGAATTATATCCCTCGGAATTCCGAGGGAATAATGTCCCTCGATTCTCACTCGGTTTTCCGAGGGAATGTGTTCCTCGGAATTTTCTCGACTTCAGATTTCCGAGGGAAATATGCCCTCGAAAAAAAATTTCGAGAAGGGTTTTTTCGAGGGAATTTTGCCCAATACCGAGGGATTTTCACTCAAAACCAAGGGAAAATTCCCTCGGAAATTTACTTTTTTTTTTTGTAGTGATATGGTTTATTTTTACGCTATTATAACTTTTTCTATTTCTTAATAAAAAATCGTATTTACTGGTCAATTACTAATTCTCATAGTTCTAACACAACGAAACACAACTTGTGGCACATTTATAAAAATCACGACGCTTTGTTGCTTTGCGTTTCAAACGCAACAAGTGATCGATCATATCGTGATTACTGTTGGTCGAATTACAGAACAGGTGTTAATACGTACATGCTCGTTGATATTTCTCTGATGAAACTCAGGTCAAAATCACCTAATGCGCCTAAAATGATAGAATATCGTTTATTTTTACGTTATTATATTCTTTTTTGTATTTTTTAATTTTAAATTAAAAATACCAAAGGGTGTAGACTCCCCTCGAAAAATTCGGAGGGGAGTTAGTTCCCCTCGAAAAATAATGAGAGGATTTATTTCCCCTCAGAAAATCACGAGGGAATTTACTCCCCTCGATTTTTCCGAGCACTACAACAAAATTGCGAAACTCCAACGGAAAACATACGTTGAAATTCAATACAAATTTCCAACGAAATATAATTTATCGTTGGAAAACTTGCCGTTGGAATCAACAAATTCCAATGGAAGTTCCATTATTGGTTAATATCCGTTGGAATTGTCAATCTTTAGAATAAATTTCAACGCAAATTCTAATGGCCGTTGGAAATTTTGTTGGAATTAGGCATTCCAATGAAAATTTGTATTGAATTCCAACGGATATTTTCCGTTGGAATTTGGCAATTTTGTTTTGTGGAGGTATGCACTCGATAAATTTTCCTCGGATAGCTTTTGGTATTACCTTCGGTAATAATATTGGCAAACATTGGCGGCGTGTTTGTGAAGGATTTACTGAAAGGAGCATTACCGAAGGTATTGACCATCGCTAATGCCGTCGAAAATGCCCTCGTAATTTTCATAAGCAATATTCTCTTAGGTGTTCCCTCCAATAAAATATTTTTTTTTTTGTAATGTCTTTTATGTTCGTCGGAGATTTTTTGGTTATTCTCGTGCGTGCGGTCGGAACTTACCCGACAAGAAGTTTCGCTACCTTAGGACCATTATAGTTACGGCCGCCGAGTTAGGATCAATTTTTTTTTTTTCATTCCACTTTTTAACATTTTACATGTTTTGGTTGAGATTTATGAAACATCATCGACATTTCCGAATAACACACTGCATTGTTAACACTTGAATCGTCCATCGCAATTCATTGAACATTTTGAGTGTAGCATTGGGTCTCTTGTGCGCAAAAGATTACAGATCTTGTTGGAGCTAATTGAGTCCCAACGCTCCTTCAAAATGAAGTCTTGCTAATTCGGCAATATGAGAGAATAAAAAAGACAAAAGGAAAAGAGAGAGGGGGCTTTATGAAAAGGCTTAATTGCATTTTCCAATATCACTTTCAAATTTAAACCACGTACCTAGACCAATCCAATTCCCCTACACACACTGGAAATTAAATTAGTTGTTTCAACTCTCAAAGGTGTAACCGAGGAAGGTGGTCCTAACATTGGTCATCTATTTGCGTACCAAGTCTAAATATATTAATTATTTGACCTAAGTTGACAAATAAGTTGCCGGTGTACAAATAAAAATAAAAATCATGCAAAAAAAGAGAGACAGAATTTAATTATTGAGAAATAAATGCTTGAACTCTCTCTCGGCTTAATATCAAGAATGGACAACACAACTTGTCCTGATGATGTCCGATTGAAACTGAGGTCTTTAAGCAGCCAATACATGATTTTACGTACAGCGCCTAATTTCACTTCTACTCTTCTTAATCTAACCAAGTAATATAATTGTATCGGGAGATAAACATATTGATATATCAAAGTGTCTTTTACGTAGATACATACATTTGATTACCAATTATCACTTTTTCCAACTTCATTTCTTCATGTTGCTTCCT
The DNA here is from genome assembly GCA_014905375.1 of Phtheirospermum japonicum. Taxonomy (NCBI): domain Eukaryota; kingdom Viridiplantae; phylum Streptophyta; class Magnoliopsida; order Lamiales; family Orobanchaceae; genus Phtheirospermum; species Phtheirospermum japonicum. The sequence goes on along the minus strand of BMAC01000267.1, from coordinate 564,061 downwards.
TGGGTTTTCTCCTCCAAGTACGTGGCTTCATTAGAGTTTTTAAACTTATTTTAATTTGGAAAGTACTCAACTGGGGGAGGATTAATCAATTTAAGTCCTTCTGCTTTCGTGTAGTTGTCTGTGTCTCTTTGATGATAATGAAATGAAATATCTCCCCAAAATCTATTCAGGGGAGTGTCGACTTAGGAAGGCTCTCTCTCTCTCATATTGTATCCTTTTTGTGCCGAATTGTGTGGACGCGCCCGATTATTATTAAAATATCCAAATATTTTCTATTAAAAATTATCCGGGCACGATTATTATAAGTAACCTTTTTCTCAGATTTCCTCATTTACAGGCATTTCAGTGGAAAAATCTGATATTTTAGTTATTTTATTTTATTTGTTTGTCCTTTCATGTAAGGCAGGTATACTACGTGGGCAATAAAAACGTACATAAGAAAACAATTCCCTGTGTCGCCGTGTTTGTGGAGCTACTTCTTGAGTTAACTTTGTAAGTTATAGGCTTCTAGAAATAATGCGTAATTAAGCTTCTCAATTTCGCAAGATTAGCTCATGCAGTTAATCTATGTAGAGCTTAATCATGTTTCTGTTATATTTACTCATGCATGCCTCAGATTAGTTAAGTTTTTTTTTTTTAATTAGTAGTGAAATTCATTCTTTGATGAGATTGAAACAGCTGAATACACAGGCTACCTTCAAGTCGTATATCTATACCGATCCAGATAATCATGGCCGAGAATGCTGAAATGGTGACCCCACCGGACAGGAAATGGAATATTCCGATCTTTGTATTCTTCAAAGATGCTAGGTATGTCTAAATATACTTTTTTTTTCCAATCACTTAATTACACACGCAATTTTAGCTCTCTGTTTTGACTTATAGTAGTTCCACTTGACTACCCTGATCGTGCACCGTAGTCTTTAATTGTTGATCCTCATGATTCTTAGACCACACTAAGCATCACATGCATTTACTTTCTTGTTACTGCATTTTTTTTTGCTTTTTTTTTTTTATTTTGAATTATAAAAATGCTAAAACTTTCCCTCTTGTTTCCGATGTGTGCGTGTGTTCTTTGTAGCAATGTTTTCAAAAGGGATGAGTTAGGGATGGAAATACTTCAGATCGCAATCCCAGCGGCCATGGCATTGGCTGCCGATCCCATAGCATCTTTGATCGACACGGCGTTTATTGGCCATTTAGGTAATAAATCTTCATTAATTGTCCTCTATATGAACTTCTAAATTTGTACATTGAGAAGTTTATTTAATCGCGTTCACCCTATCCGTGCACGCCCCTGCATTTTTAGAATCTTGTTCTTTTGTCCTGTTTTATGCGAAAATAATTAAAAAAATGGGTAAATATCATTTTTGGTACCCAAACTATGGCGTAATTTCAGTTTCATTACCTCAGATTTGTAAAGTATCAAGATTAGTACCCCAAGTTTAATTTTGGTCTTACTTTTCATACCCGACGTTAACATTTTTCCGTTAAAGTTAACGGAAACATCAAATTTTTAGGGAAATAATTAATTTAATTCAAAAATAAAAAAATATATAAATAAAAAACTGGAAATTATAATTTTGTAATTTTGGGTTTAATAAAATAATATACAGTAATTAATTTAATTCAAAAAAATAATAAAAATATATAAAAACGAAGAAAGTATTTAAAAATTCAAAAAAATAGGAAAGAAAAAAATAAAATATATGGATTTTTAATTTAGTAAATAAAATAAAATAATTAAATTCAAAAAAAATAAATTAAAAACTCGAAAGATTATTTTGTGAATTTTTAAATATTTCTTTTTATTTTTTAATTTTCAAATATTTTCAAAAAAATGATAAATACAAATTTTTGTTTGAGGTCAAGTAACATAAATTATTATCTTATTTTATTTTTTATGTTTTTAATAATATAAAAAATGATAAGGAAGATATCCTAAACATTAAAAACAAATAAATAACTTATAAATAAGTAATTAATTAAAAAACTTTAAGAAATATTTTTATTAAACAAATAAGATTTATTTGTATTTTTAATTCATAATTTAACTTTAATTTTGAAATTAAAAAATATAATTAAATAAATTATGATTTGGATTATATCTTGTCTATTATTTTTCAGTTTTTAATTTGATCTTTTATGAATTTAATTAAATTTCTTTTCTTACTGAATTAAAAATTCATATATTTTCTTTCCTATTTTTTTTTAATTTTTAAATATTTTTTTTCGATTTTTTATATTTTTATTATTATTTTTGAATTAAATTAATTACTGTATTATATTTTATTAAATACAAAATTACAAAATTATAATTCCCAGATTTTTATTCATATATATATATATATATATATATTTTAAAATTTTCAAATATTTTTTCTATTATTTTTTTGGAATTAAATTAATTGTTTTCCTCCAAATTTGATGTTTCCATTAACTTTAACGGAAAAGTTAACGTCGGGTATGAAAAATAAGACCAAAATTAAATTTGGGGTATTAGTTTTGATATTTGCAAACTTGGGTACTGAAACTGAATTTCGCCATAGTTTGGGTACCAAAAGTGATATTTACCCTTAAAAAGTTTACCCTTTGAATGAAATAATTCTAATTTTCATGCATCTATACATGTTTTGTACATGTAATCTAAACTTACATAATGTATGTCCTTTTTTTTTTTCCCTATACTGTTTGCATGAATATCCATATCAAACATTTTTGGCTCACAGGTCCCGTTGAAATAGCGGCTGTTGGAGTTGCGATCGCGATCTTCAATCAAGCGTCGAAAGTTGCCATATTCCCACTTGTAAGTATCACCACTTCATTCGTCGCTGAAGAAGACACTGTCGAAAAGATCAACAATCGGAAGCCAAAGAACGACGATGACGACTTGGAGAAAGGATCAAATAATAAGAATGGTGAATCGAATGCAAACTTAGAAAAAGATACCACAACAAAGGATGATGTTGCAAAAAATGAAGATCAAGAAAATGGTGTGCATATATATTACATGTAATTTTATACATTTTTTTTGAAGAAATTATATATATATATATTTTTTTTATAGTAAAAACCAAAACAGCCACATGCAAGTCTCTAGAAGTTTCCGGACGTAGTCCGAATAAGGCGGAAATGAAAAACGTACGCCGACACATTCCATCAGCATCAACCGCACTTCTTCTTGGAGCTATCCTTGGGCTCCTTCTCACATTGTTCCTCATACTTCTCGCAAAGACATTTTTAGGTTTCATGGGCGTGAAATCGGTGAGTATTTAATTAGCACAAATGAATAGTAAAAATCTTTGTTTAGATCGGCGTAACGTATTAAACATTTTTAATAATTGATGGAATAGGGATCACCGATGTTAGCACCGGCGCAAAAGTATCTAACGATAAGGTCACTTGGGGCACCGGCCGTTCTACTTTCCTTATCAATGCAAGGCGTTTTTCGAGGATTTAAGGATACTAAAACTCCACTTTATGCTACTGGTAAGAATATAAAATAAAATTTACTTCTTTTTTTTTTTAATTATATCTAGCATTGTTAATAAATGCAATTCTCTATTGGTTTTTCAGCTGCAGGGGATTTGACAAACATAATTTTGGATCCGATTTTCATATTCATTTTACGGATGGGTGTGAGCGGCGCTGCCATTGCTCATGTACTTTCCCAGTAAGTCGGAAATATTACTAATTCTTAATTCTAACTAACTGCTAATTATTTTCTAATCATAATGTGTAATATATATTTTTTCAGGTACTTAATCTGTCTGATTCTTTTGGTCAAATTAACGAAACAAGTTGATCTTTTACCTCCAAGTGTCAAAGATTTGCAGTTCAGCAAATTTCTCAAGAACGGCAAGTTATTATTATTTTTTATTTTTTAAAGTATTATGGGTATGACACTCATTATAAATTTGTACTAAATTAAAATTAGCTGATATATATATCCAATTTATTGCAGGTTTCCTTTTACTTGCAAGAGTTATAGCTGCGACTATTTGTGTGACTTTAGCGGCCTCAATGGCTGCAAGGCTCGGCCCCACCCCAATGGCCGCGTTTCAGATATGTTTACAGGTTTGGATGACGTCGTCGCTTCTTGCTGATGGCTTGGCCGTTGCTGGACAGGTAAAATAAATAAAGATAACAATATATATATATATATATATATATATATCAAAGAAATAATTGAACAAGTATGATTTGGTTTTAATTATTTTGTAGGCAATTCTTGCTTGTGCATTTGCTGAGAAAGACTATCAGAAAGCAACAGCCGCAGCAGCCCGAGTACTGCAGGTATAATTAATAGTTCGTACAATAAATATTAATTTATCAAATAAGTTGCGATTTTAACCTGCGCAAATTAAGTTTTGTTAAAAAAGGGATTTTATTTTATTTATTTATTCATATTTTCGCAGATGGGATTCGTGCTAGGATTAGGCCTAGCTCTTTTCGTTGGACTTGGTCTGCAATTTGGATCAGGAATATTTACCAAGGACCAACATGTTATCCATATGATCGCCATAGGCATACCGGTAACTAAGCCTTAAAAATAAGCACCAGAAGCGTTTAACTTTCGTGTTTTTGCCCTTCTCTAACAACAATTTTATTTTATTTTACTCATCAGTTTGTAGCAGCTACACAACCTATAAACTCATTGGCATTTGTTTTTGATGGTGTTAATTTTGGAGCATCTGACTTTGCATATTCTGCATATTCCATGGTAATTAACTTAGCAATCCACATTTTCAGTTTTTGTGATGTGTTATTAATTGGAATAAAATAAAAGAGTTTTTTATATTCATTACTACACTTTTTAACTTCTTCCATTTCTTTTCAGGTTCTTGTGTCTATTGTAAGCATTGGATCCTTGTTTGTTCTGTCCAAAACTAATGGTTTTGTTGGAATATGGCTTGCTTTAACCATTTACATGGGCTTAAGAACATTTGTCGGCTTTGGGAGGTAAATTAATTTTCAAACTCATTGCTAAAATAAGTATATCATTCGACTCTCATAACCATCTTTACTTGTACAAAATACTTTAAACTGAATAATACTCAAACTTTTCACATTCTTGCAATCTAATTCAACCTTTAAAATTTTGTAGTTTTGTAATATAACTTTAAAAAAAAAAATTTAAAAAAAGAAAATGGAACCCAACAACTTTTCTCGGTCAAAATACATGGCGTGTCAGAGTTTCATTTGTTAATGTCAAACACTTGTGTTAGGCCAGATTGACGAGTAATGATTCGTTAGGCCATTTGACCCAATACGAGAATATATTGATTTTTGTATTATAATGTATTGATTTTTATACTCAAAAGTATTGATTTTTCATAAATCTCTAACCCGTACTATAAATAATTAGTTTTTATACTATGATGTATTAGTAATATGATGTATTAGTTTTTTACTGTAATGTATTGGTTTTTGTAATAGAATATATATATTAGCATAAAATTCTGACCTGACGGCTGATCCGTTAGTCCGACCTAACAATAGTGTTGTCCGTTGGCCTAAGGGGTTTAATTAAATCTTACGTAAAATCAGAAATTCACAACTATAACACATTTTGCAGGATGGGAACCGGAACAGGACCATGGCACTTTCTTAAGGGTCGTCGATCATCGCATTCGAACAACATATGATCGTAGAGTTTCTGCAAATTCTGCGAATTAAAATGTCCCATCTCTGAAACTTTGTTTTAATTATTAATGTTTCTATTGTTTGTTATTTTACAGTAAATGTGTTTCTATTGTTTTAGTGGGACACTGTTTCTACACTACTGCAAAACAGTGTTTTTACGGCGATTTTTAGGGATCTTTAACTGCGGTTTTTGAACGGCCGTTATATTGATCGCCGTAAAAATTTACGGCAGTTTCGAAAAATCGCCGTAAAAACACAGGCTATAACGGCAGTTTTTTAGAGGTTTAACGGCAGTTATATAACCGCCGTAATATTTACACTTTCAACGGCGATTTTGTAAAACCGATGTCAATCTTAACGGCGGTTATTAAGACCGCCGTAAAATTACTGATTAACATATATAACGCCGGTTTTCCACAACGGCCGTTAATTAGCCGCCGTGAATTCCCCTTTATGCAGTAGTGCTACTGTAAGTTGTGCCCACATATTCTTCCAATTAAAGATTTTTATAACTAGGGCTAAATATCAAATCAAATTAACTGCTCAATACTCGATTCTAGTTTGTTAATGGGTCGTTTGAGCTTGGTTTGTAAAGTTCAAACGAGCTTGAAAGTATTTTTTCATTTTATGAAAATCAAAGCTCGGACGAGCTCGTGCTCAATAAGAAAAAATAATATATATACATATATATCTGTCTCTTATACACATCTAGATGTGTATAAGAGACAGGCACAGAGCGAAGCAGCGGGGGTGACCCGCTGCTGTTTTAAGGATTGGACCGAGGAGAACACTACACATCTAGATGTGTATAAGAGACAGGAGCGAAGCAGCGGGGGTGACCCGCTGCTGTTTTAAGGATTGGACCGAGGAGAACACTACCCTTTTAAGAAAATCGAGGGGAGTAGAATCCCCTCGGAAAACCCGAGGGTAACTACTTCCCTTTGGGTTTTCCGATGGGATTCTACTCCCCTCGGTTTTTTCGAGGTGCAGTGTTAACCCGAGGAATTCTACTTCTCTCGATTTTTTAATTTAAAAAAATTAATAAAATAGAAAAGGCATATTTACCGATCAAACACTAATTCTCGTGATCCTAAAACAACAACACACACCTCGGGGTACCTTTACAAAAATTACGACGCTTCATTACTTTGCGTTTCCAATGGAACATGTCGATCGATCGTATCGTGGATACTATTGATCATTACAACACACGTGTAAATACGTACATTCTCGATGATATTTTACTAGTAAAACCTTAGTCAAAATCACCCCACATGCTAATATGATGGGATATGATTTATTTTTACGCTATTATAATATTTTTCTAGTTTTATTGGTTTTTCTTTAAAATTTAAAAAAAAATAATAAAAAAAGAGAAAAGCGTATTTACCGATCAATTACTAATTCTCGTGGTTAATACAACGAAACATACCACTTGGCACCTTCACAAAAATTACGATGCTTTGTTGCTTTGCGTTTCCAACTGAACAAGTTGATCGATCATATCGGGATTACTATTGGTCGAATTACATGACACGTGTAAATAGATACATTCGCGATGATATTTTTCTAGTGAAACCTGTCAAGATCACCCATGTGCCTAAAATTGTAAGATATGGGTTATTTTTTCGCTATTCATTTTTCCATTTTTTTTTAATTAAAAACATCGAGGGGAGTATATTTTAGTTTTCCTAAAAATTTCCGAGGGGAATTTGCTCCCCTTGATTGATTTTTTTAAATTTATAAAAAAATCAAAAGTGAATAGAAAATGCGTATTTACCAATTAATTACTAATTCTCGTGGTCCTAAAACAACGAAACACATCTCGTGATACCTTCACAAAAATTACAACACTTCATTTCTTTGCGTTTCCAACTGAACAAGTTGATCGATCGTATCGTTGTTATTGTTGGTCGAATTACACGACATGTGTAAATATGTACATGCTCGGTGATACTTTTCTAGTGAGACTCGGGTTAAAGTCACCCAACATGCCTAGAATGATAGAATACACTACAAAAACACAACTAATTTTCGAGGGAAATACCGAGTGAAATGTCTTCCCTCGGTATTTTTCGAGGAAAAAACCGAGGGACAAAAAAATATCTCGTTTTTTTCCGAGGGAAAGACATTCCCTCGGAATTCCCCTCGGAATTCCGGCGCCAGTATTTTCCGCCATGAATATCGAGGGAAAAAATCGACGGATTTCCGAGGGAATGCATTTCGAGGGAAAATAGCCCTCGGAATGCTGAGGGAAAAGAATATCCCTCGGAATATTTTCATTTTAATTTTTTTTTTATTTATTTCAAATTCTTAGGGAATCTAAAATCCCTCGAAAGAATACACTACAAAAAAACAGTAAATTTTCGAGGGAAATCTCTTCCCTCGGTATTTTCCGAGGGAAAAACCGAGGGACAAAAAAATCTCTCGGTTTTTTCCGAGGGAATGACATTCCCTCGGAATTCCGGAGCCAGTATTTGCCGCCATGATTATCGAGGAAAAAAATCGACGGATTCCCGAGGGAATGCATTCCGAGGGAAAATAGCCCTCGGAATACTGAGGGAAAAGAATATCCCTCGAAATATTTTTATTTTTATTTTTTTTATTTATTTAAAATTTCGAGGGAATCCAAAATCCCTCAAAATGAAACCAAGGGAATCTCAAATCCCTCGAAATTCCAAGGGATTTTGGATTCCCTTGAAATTTAAAAAAAATAAAAAAAATCGAAAAAAATAGAAAAATCATAAAATTGTGTCCGATCTTATCATCTTAGGCACGTGGGGTGGTTTTGAACCAATTTCGATTGAATAATACCAACGAGCACGTGCGTATCCACACGTGTCGTGGGATTCGACCAACAACAAGATACGATCGATCGATGAAATCTTTCGGTTGGAAGCGCGAGGCGACGAAGCGTCGTGATTTTTCCATATTGGAGGAGGGGTGCGTCTCGGCGTCGTGGAACCACGGGGTCGGACGTCGATCATTTAGGACGCGTTTTCTATTTTTTTCCGATTTTAAATAAAAAATAAAAAAAACTCAAAAAAATAGAAGAATTAGTAAGAAATAGAAACGAATCCCATAATTTCACGACCGAGGAGGGGAGGGGTGCGCCTCGGCGTCGTGGAACCACGGGGGTCGGGCGTCGATCGTTTCGTAGGCGTTTTCTATTTCTTTTCGATTTTAGATGAAAAATGAAAAAAACTCGAAATATAAAAAATAGTAAAAAATAGAAAACAAACCCAAGAAATTACGACCGGGGCGGGAAGGGGTGCGCCTCGTCATCCCGAAAATAAATCCTATTTATTATTATTTTTTTCTATTTTTTTCGATTTTTTTCGATTTTTTGAAAATTCCTGGGGAATGAAAAAATCCCTCGAAATTCTTAAAAAATAAAAAAAAATCGAAAAATTGAGGGTATGAAGTCCCTCGGTTTTCCGAGGGATCCATATTCCCTCGGGAAGTTTAACTTAATTAAACAGCGGGCAAGCCGCCCGCTGTTTCTTCTGCGCAGAAGAGAAAAGAAAGAAGAAGGGAAAAGAAGATAAAGAGAGAAAAAAAAGAAAAAGGAGATAGAAAAGAAGAAG
>BMAC01000267.1:478600-544852 GCA_014905375.1 Phtheirospermum japonicum | reverse complement strand
GGTTAACCAAACCGTTAACCTTAACCGCCGCGGTTAACCGATTTAAAAAATAAATAAAATAAAATAAAATTGTCGCCGGCGGTTAACCGCGGCGGTTAGTAGCCGTTGATTAGATCAACTGCTGAAGATCAACGACTCGAATTTAAAAAAAAATAGCCGTTGGCGGTTAAACCGTCGGTTAACCGGTTTAACCGCCGGTTTACAACGGCTATTTTTTTTTTTCAATTTTTGACACCTATAAATACCCCACTCTCCAACACCAATTCTCACACCAATTCATCTCTACTATTCTTCTTATTCTCTTATATTTTCAAGCTTAAAGAAGTGAAGTTTCTAATTTCAAGTCTCTTATATTATCATTAATATTCTTATTCTTCCTTCGTAATCGTGTTTTACTTAATTATCTATTATAATATCAATATGGCAAGCTCTTCCCATAATGTCAATACCAACACTCCAACCTCTTTCGTCGAGTCGAGGTCGAGGATCTCGACGAGAATCTTCGGCCGTCGCCGGAGATTACGTTTCCGATGAGATGACGGCGGAAGAAGTTGAGAACCTATATAATCAAATCAACTTCGACTCGCAACGAACGAATTTTGAAGAGGAATTACCGAGCTCCGATAAAGAAGAAGCGGCCGCCGTCAATTTGGATGAGGATGAGGAGGAAGCGACGGGTGATATGCCGCCGCCTCGATCGAAACCGAGGGAATTACTTTCCCCCATCTTCCGATTGCATTTCACAAAAAAGACGATCAACGGCGAACCTCGAGCGCAATGCAATTATTGCAATTCTCATTACGCCTTCGGTTCTAAAAATAATAGAGGCTACGGGTCGCTCAAATATCACATGGAAAAGAAGCATCCCGACAAGTACGGCGCAACCGGTTTAACCGTAACCTTAACCGGTTCTCAACCGGTTAGGTTACGGTTAGGCCAAAACCGGTTAACCTAACCGCCGGTTAATTAACCGGCCGATTATAACCGGATTAACACCACTACAAAGAATGAGGAATCAATGATAAAATATAGAATTCGTACATTAACTTTTTAGATTTGGTAAAAATGGTCCACTAAATAAAGGAGTGGTAAATTTAGTCAATCAATTAAATATTTGTCGTACTTTTAATTCAATTTTCATTGGTGGACTAAATTTGCAATAAAAATCTAGACTAAATATGCGACAAAGATTTAAATGGCGGACTAAATTTGCAACTCCTTGGATTTTGACCGACTGTCATTTGGTCAAAATCCCCAAAATTGGACTAAATGTGACACAAAATTTAATTGGTGGACTAAATTTACCACCCCTATATTTAGTGGATCATTTTTGCTAAATTCAAAAAGTTAATGGACGAATTCTATATTTTAGCCGAGGAATCAAGTAACCATCAAGTCATCTCCTCACAATAAGCGTGCAAAATGTGCTGATCTCTTGATGATACCATCTCAACATATTGGTAAAGTGATTGAAAGTTTTGAAGGTTTTCAATAACTTGTATGAACGTCAATGTTAGTAATTATGTTGAAACACTCTTATTAACATATGTGCAAAAAGATAAATCAACAATGATTTTTGTCTGTGAGTTAAAACAACTCACAAAATGCGACCGTAGGCCAAAGATATATTACTAGAAATGTTTACAAATCAAAGGAAAAAGATTCTAGTAACATTACAAAAAGATGAAAAAAAAAATTGCTCCTAAAATTCTTCTCGTTCGAACAAGTACGAACTCAAAGAACAATCATGAAAACGGAGCAAGAGTGCTAAATTAGGGTTTCTGTTTTTCTCCTTCTTGCAGTCGTAACCTTCAAAAAAACGCCAAGTGGTACTTATAGCTCAACTTCCTTGAGAGAGTCCTTGTTCCACATAACAAGGTCTTGATAATTATCCCTAAGACATTTCAAGAGACAATAACTCTTTTAACTACGAACATTCTAACTAACACTAGAGTCCAGATAGGCAAAAAACTCTAAAAATAAATTACGTAATTAATAGGTTAGCCAGTTAACCAGCACACAAGAACTTTTATGTTCCTTTCAAAATTAATTACTGGTTAACCAGCACACGTCTAAGTTTGAAAAGGAGTTTAGTTCGCCCGCAAGAGAACGTGGTCACTTGTAAACTGGTGAGTTAACTCGGGTCGACAAGTCGTGAGAAAAGCGACAATTGCAAAACAAATACGGAATACTACACATCATACTAGCAATTGTATCCCATCTTGCATGTCCTAGTAATAACAACTAACAATCTAAGGTCTTCAACAATCAAGGATTAATAACAATTCTATCACAATACTACTTCCGAAATTATCTCAAATGCGCAACAAGATTTAAAACAATTTAAATACTAAATGCTTCACAAAATATAACTAAACCAACCATAATTCCATTCTCAATCCAAAAACACAAAGGTATGAATCCAAATCACCAAAACCTTAACAATCTACTAACAGAACACTATCTAGCATACCATCAACTGTTCATATCAAATATCAAGCCAAACCACTTTCAAAAAAATCATATCAAAGGACGAGTTTAGAGATTATTAATCGTGGAACTACTTTCAACGAATGATGATGACGAACGAGTGCACTCCAAGAATTGCGTAGAATCCTCAGGCTTGTCACCAACCCAGAATCCTAGCGAAGAATGTGGTTGCTGCGAATCGAACCTCGAGACGGCGTCGAACGGATTTATACGAGAGGTGTGAGAGATGTGTCAAATCTCTCAACCTTTTTTGGTGTTCTAAGGTGTCTTTAGCCTCCAAAAGGTCTCCAAGGCGGAATAATCCCGAAACCCTAGCCTCTTTGCCATTTCGTAACTGAAAATTTCCAGAAAACTGCATGCGTAACGTACTTGTCCGATCGGAGACATACACTGTCCGATCGGTGATTGTCCTTATGGGCTACTTTTGAGCGTCGCTTATTCTATCTTTGTGCCTTGGATCCACCGGACGCTCTAACTGAATGAGAAAAATACAGAATTACTCTAATTTGGACCGATTACCGATCAACAAGTTGGAAAGTTAAGTAAGGAGACAAAAGGTGCAAAACGATACAATTCATCCTAGTCTTAACCCGAAAAAGATAATAAAAAGACTAAAATAAGACTCGATTATGTACTGATTCGTAACAAAAATGTACGAATCAACCACCCCATGCTTAATTGGTTTGTTCGTCCTCGAACAAACGAAAGGATCAAAATCAAAAGAAGTGAAATTAATTAGAGCTAAGAGTCATGTTGTGCATATAGTTTAGTTTTGCAATTATAAACACTTTCGACGAAACCATAAAGCTAACTCGTATTACCTTTTCACATTGAAATCGAAAGAATGCTTCCTCACAAAAGGGTAATATAACATGGTGCACTCATTTGCTCGTGTTTTCAAAAGGTAAGTGTATACGCTCGGATCATCATAATCATGCATTCAACGACTCGTGAAAATCAAAGACTCAATCATCGCATAGGTGTGCACATTCAATCAAGAATCAGATTAGGACTTTTAAGGGTTGTAATGTCGGCTCTTTGGTAAGGTATGTCATATATAAGGATGTGTGGCTAACTTGAGGACAAACGCAATCTATAACCCACTCAATCCGCCCTTTAACGCATAGAGCGTAATTTCTGTTCCTCATCCTTCCCAAATAATCATGTACCATTATTTTTAGTCTTTTATAGCTAAGACTCCTTTCAATCCCCAAACCCGAATACTTGTTTTAGCCAAGATGCTTTATTTTTATTTTCTAGATGCTCTTTTGAACTTAAGAACCCTTATTATATATTTTTCTTATTTTGCTCTCCTTCCTTTTAGAGAGTCCCACTAGTTCCTACCCCGTAATCGTCATATCTTATTACCATAATTAAAACTCTCATCAAAATTTTAGATGAAATAAGAGCTGCAATCATGCTCGTGGATAACAAAGAAATGGAATTAAGGCTCGAAGGAGCTCATTGGGATTTTTAGTGGTTTTTATTTATGAATATGGCCGGAAACGGGTTTTATATGTGCCTAACGTCATTTTCAAAACCAAATATACACATGCGATTACGAGACCTTTCAAAACACTTATCGATACAACATGAAATGATGATAAATACACAAGGCTTCTCACTAAGGTTTAATTCAAACTTTGAAAACAAGGTGACCGAGCTTTTGAAGTTTTGCAGAGTTGGTAACGACAAAGTGTTGTTTTAAATACATATATAAGTAGTTTTTGAAAAATTGCACTTAAACAAGCTTAAAAGACTTTAAACATCATACCACATAATACTTGATTCCGACAGGCATGCCAATACAAACACAAATAAGCATGGAAAAATATTCAACAGAAGTTGACGTAATTGGTTGACTAACATTATGTTACGAAATTGCGACTATGTTACTTAAAATGGTTCAAACTCAAGCATGCATAGACTCAAATCCCCGGAAATGGACAATTGTGCACTGTCCGATCGGTCAAGGTAAAACTCCAATCGGACTGCAGTCCAGTAGACTTTCTCCGATCGGTTAACCTTGTAACTCCAATCGGAATGCAGTCCCTCCCCCCTTTTCGAAAGTGTAAGAAAACTCCTGGTTGCTAAAATACGATCATGAACATTGGGGAATAGAAAAGTGCACAGAACCATCACATGCAATTGAATCAACCAAGAATAGAAATAGTCAACACAATGCAAACATAAAAGAAATAATATTACATAAATCCGAATAAATAGTAAATGTCCTAAAAAAAATAAAAGATGGATAGAGTGGTGAAACAGATTATGTGGCATGGGCCCGCCTACTGGTCCATATGGTCCGGGGTCGGAGGTGGGTAGCGGTGCTTGAGACGGGAGAGGCGCTCGTCAATTTGAACGAGATATCCATGATTCGCCTCAACACTTCCGGACAATCGGGCAAGATGCTGAGTAGTTTTCGCCCAGCTATAGCCCAAAGTCGTCAACGTGCTCCGGAAGTAACGAGCCTCCTCCCGAGCTTCCCCACGCACCGCCCAGGCATCCTGTCGAGCGTTTCTCGTGTGCTCCTCTTGATGGATGCGCAATTCCCCCATTTGAGCCATCATTCGCGCTTGGAAATCCTGTTGCTGCTGCCACTGCTCGTCCGAGAAATAAACGTTGTCCCCATAGTCACAATGATCGTAAGTCCGGGAACCGGTGTTCCTATTTCCTCCATTGTCCTCGTTCATGGTCTCCTTCCCATTGTCCTCCTCATTCTCCTCGTCATTATCTTCCTCATCCTCATTTTCATCATCTTCATCGTCGCCATCGTCGTTGTCAGAATCCTCGACTACTTCGGCTCTCACCCTCTCCATGTGCAACATGAATGATGGAATAGTGACGTTCCACCCATTACTCATCCGACTTTCAACCAACATTCCCACGCTTGGATACACGATGTCGTCGTCATAAATATCACAACCGTGATGGCGTGCGAGCTCAGTGATAAAGTCTCCTAGGGTGAGCTTTGCCGTTTTCTTTTCCCTCACTTGTTGAACGTTCTCGATTGCAGCAATCAAGAGTGGATAAATGTTCACGTTTCCTCGGTGGTAGGCCATCTATAATGCCTTCAACTCGGTGGATGATATCCGTGTAACGTCCTCCTTACCTAGGAACACTTGCAGGAAGAACTTATATGTGAGGTAAACGGCATTCGACTTTAAGGACGTCGAATTGAAACGGCACACGAGCTCCGATAGTGACCCGGAAAGTTTAGTCCACCACGCCTTCTTGTCGTAGTCATCTATTTGAAAAGATTGGTTCGTCTCCCGTCCGCTATCGATCCCAAAGATGGCGTCGAGGTCTTTCTGGTCGGTGTGGATCGGTCGGTTACAAAGACGACACTTGGAGGACCCATCGACGAGTGCTTCGAATGTAGTGAAAAATGCAAGCATAAGGGTGTGATAGCCTGGTTGATTTACCCGGCCCATTTCAATAGGTCAAGATTCGTGAGTCCCTTAATGAATTTCTCGGCCGTCTTATCACCTATTGTGACTTGCTCCTCCCAGAATTCGATATTGATGAAACGGGGGTGATAGACATCCCGCTTGACGAGGGACTTGTAGAGTGTGACCTCACGATCGTTCGTAAGATCAAAAGGGGATACCCCTCTCTGGATGTTTCTTGGCACTTGGTTGGAAGATTTTCCACGTCTTGGACGAGAACCGGATGCCATGTTGGAGTTGAGAACTCACAAGGAGCAACCGAACCTCTCACAGGACTTTCGTCGAACACTTAGTGCGCGCCGCAGGAACTCAACCAAATCAAGCTTAATTCGTCCAACCCAAACTCCAAATACCACAAGACCTGCAACTCAATATCCCAAACAATTCAAATAGCTCGAGTTTCAGCCATCATACCTTGAATTTTCCGTGTTTGAGGCTTTGGCGAAACTTGGTAAAATATGTAGTTTTTGTGTTTAATTGCCCAAATTCTCCTAGCGGAAGCAATTGGTTGTGTTGTGTCTCCGATCGGACGCGTTGTTGCTCGCAATTATTCGAGTTATGCAGTTGAAAGGGGTGAATTCGAGTGTTTTAGCGCTGCAAGGGGGAAAAAATGAGAGTTAGGGTGTAATTGGTGAATTGGGGAAAGAACAGACTTTTATAATCTAGGTCGTCGTCTGATCGGTCTGTGGCTTGCTCCGATCGGATTGCGGTCCAGTGAGTTTTGTGCGGTCGGTCTGGGTGCTTGACCGACCGGTCTGTACTGTTCTCCGATTTTTATTTTTATAAATATCTTTATTACTATTATTATTATGGTGCCCTGCAAAAATTCAAAAACGAAAAAAAAATCAGGTATGAGCAATTTAATCCACATAATAAATCACTTATTCAATATTCGAGCAAAAACGCTCGTTTATTTGTGATAATAACTTAATCCCAACATCATTCATTCACAAAACTAATCTCTCGCAATCAATGGCCTATCGTACTAGTTAGGCGATGGAATGTGTCCAAATGCCAGCTCGTACAATTCCTTAACCTGTTCTTCAAGTTCAATGATTCTCCTCTTCAGACGCATTATCTCAGCGTCCGCATCTTCCAGGATACCGTGGAGGCGCTCAATGTTCTTGGTCAAAGAAACTTCTTCAGTAAGGAACTCATGGAGATGAGTTTGTAGCTTGTGGGTCTTTTGACGGTATTCTTCCACTTCTTCTTCAAGCTTCTCGACCGTATCCTCGTACTTCTTCCAGGATACCGTGGAGGCGCTCAATGTTCTTGGTCAATGCTCGCAAATATCAAAGAGGAGAAGGGAAGTTGGTGTGGAATTAAAGGTCCAGAGGGTGGGCTTATATAGGGTTTGAGGAGGTAATTGAAAGAGTTTTCAGAATCGAATAATATCAAGAAGAGGGGAAAGAGAAAATTTGCTTAACCTTAATAAAATCATCCCCCCAAAATTAAAGATCCTTCTTACCTCAGAAGATATTGTCAGAATATCTTACCCAATTGGCTTCCTTTGCATGGTGATATCCTTCCCAAAATAGGCTCTCACACCTACCGTCTAATCGGTGTCAATACTCGTCCGATCGGACACCACATCATGGGGTAGTCCGACCGGTTGTCTGTAGGTCTCCGATCGGTTAGTCCTAGAAGTTCGTAATTTGCTTTGAAACTTGCAGGGGTACCTGTAAAATAGTCTAACCGACACAAATACACATATATATACATATAGAAAATGAAAGAAAGAAGAAAATAAAAACTTGGGTTACCTCACAAGAAGTGCAACGTTTAACGTCTTATGCTTGACGGTACCTCAGTCGTGCTTCAATTTTGAGCTTGAGGGGATCGTTGAGTATCACTACTTCATGATCCTTCTGCGAAATCGGTCCCCCTTGGTACAATTTCACGCGATGGCCGTTGACTTGGAAGGTAGAGTTGCTCTTCTCATCAAGCAAAGTCACGGCTCCAAGTTCGTTTATACCAGTAATCAAGAACGGACCGCTCCACTTTGATCTCAATTTCCCTGGGGAGAGTTTGAAGCGAGAGCTAAAAAGCAAAGCTAGCTTACCGACTTCCAAGCTTTTGTGGACGAGTTTCTTGTCATGTGCTTCCTTCATTTTCCGCTTGCTCGCCCATGCTGTCTCGTACGAATCATTGCGAATTTCCTCCAACTCGCTTAGTTCAAGCTTTCTATATCCTCCGGCCTCATTCAAATCAAGGTTCAATGTGCGAATTGCCCACTCCACTCGATGCTCTAACTCGATGGGAAGGTGGCACGCTTTTCCATAAACCAACCGAAATGAGCTCATGCCCAATACCGTTTTGTAGGCTGTACGGTAAGCCCACAGTGCATCAATTAGCTTTGCTGCCCAGTACTTACGGTTCAGTTTCACGGTTTTTTCTAAGATAGCCTTGATTTGCCGGTTGCTTATCTCTACTTTCCTCGAGGTTTGCGGATGATAAGGGGTTGCCACCTTGTGACGCACCCTATACTTGCTCATCAGTCGATTGAAGGCTCTATTGTAGAAATGGCTACCCCTGTCGCTTATGATCGCTCTCGGCATTCCGAATCGGCTGAAGATGTTCTCCTGGATAAATTTGAGGACGATCTTGGAGTTAGCTCTCCATGTGGGAATTGCTTCCACCCATTTCGATACGTAATCGACTCCTACAAGTATGTACTCGTACTCTCCACTCCTCGGAAAAGGACCCATAAAGTTGATGCCCCATATGTTGAATATCTCGATCACTTGGTTGGGTACTAAGGGTATCTCGTCCTTCCTTCCTATTGTTCCCGACCTCTGGCATCTATCGCATGTTTTGCAATACTGGTGTGCATCGGCGAATAGTGAGGGCCAGTAAAATCCGGCTTGAAGGACCTTGAAGGCCATTTTCTGGCTTCCAAAGTGTCTTCCTTCGTCATGGCAGAATCTTAGCACACTTATCTTCTCTTCATCAGGTATGCATCTCCGAAAAAGCCCATCCTTGTAATGATTGTAAAGATAAGGATCGCCCCAAAAGATACTCCTGCATTTAAACAAAAATCTCTTTCTTTCTTGCGAAGAAAGATGGTTAAGGATAATCTTACAAACAAGGAAATTCACAAAATCAGCATACCATGGTTCGTTGATTTCTTCGATGGCATTTGCGCTTTCATAAGGGAACACATCATCTACAAACCCGACTTTATTCGGCTCTCCTTCCACTAGCATGCGGGACAGGTGATCAGCAACCACATTTTCGCTCCCTTTCCTATCCTTAATTTCGACGTCGAATTCTTGCAAGAGAAGAATCCAACGAATCAATCTAGGCTTGCTTTTCATTTTTGCGAATAAGTGACGAAGCGTTGCATGATCAGTGTGCACAATGACCTTAAAACCGACGATGTAAGAATGGAACTTATCTAATGAGAACACAACTGCAAATAGCTCTCGTTCTGTAGTGGTGTAGTTGCGTTGGGCGCTATTCAACATATAACTGGCATAGTAAAGGACCCTCAGTATTTTAACCACTCATTGGCCCAAGACTGCCTCGACTGCCTCGTTCGAAGCGTCACACATTATCTCAAAAGGAAGAGACCAATCTGGTGCAACTACAACTGGTGCTTGTGTCGTTTTTTCTTTCAAAACGTTAAAAGCACTAAGACACTCACCATTGAATTTGAAAGGTACATCTTTCCCAAGCAAAGTACATAACGAGCGACAAATTTTTGAAAAATCTTTAATGAATCGCCTGTAAAAGCCCGCATGTCCCAAAAAGCTCCTAACTCCTTTGACATCCTTAGGGGGTGGAAGAGTTTCAATAACGTTGATTCTCGCTTTATCAACTTCCAACCCCTTACTCGACACTACATGACCCAACACAATCCCGCTTTTCACCATGAAATTTGACTTCTCCCAACTCAAAGTCAAATATGACTCGACACAATGCTCAAGTACTTTTGTTAAGTTTTTCAAACAATGAGAGAAGGAAGATCCAAATACCGAGAAGTCATCCATAAAGACTTTGAGGAAGTCATCGATGAATTCGGTGAATATGGAGATCATGCATCTCTGAAAGGTTGCTGGGGCATTGCACAAGCCAAAGGGAATTCTCCGGTAAGCAAATGTGCCAAAGGGGCACGTGAATGTGGTCTTTTTCAGATCCTCCAGAGCTATTGCAATTTGGTAGTAGCCGAAAAGTCCGTCTAGAAAGCAATAGTAATCATGCTCTGGTAGCTTGTCGAGTAACTGGTCCATGAATGGGAGTGAAAAGTGGTCTTTCCTTGTTGCTGCGTTGAGCTTGCGATAGTCAATGCACATTCGCCACCCAGTAGCTAGGCGTGTTAGGACGATTTCTCCTTTTTCATTTTCCACGATTGTGATGCCCCCTTTCTTTGGGACAACGTGCACGGGACTCACCCACTCGCTGTGGAATACGGGATATATAATCCCTTCTTCGATTAGCTTAAAGATCTCTTTCTTGACGACTTCTTTGAGCGTAGGGTTCAAACGTCTTTGCTCTTCTTGTACCGGTTTCACTCCTTCCTCTAGGTCGATCTAGTGCATGCACGTGACCGGACTTATCCCTTTTATGCCATCGATACTCCACCCTATCGCTTGCTTGTATTCTTGAGAACCTCGATCAGTTCTCTTTCTTCATGTTCAGCTAATTCCGCAAAAATGATTACTGGTTTCCTCTCGTTGGATTCGAGAAACACGTATTTGAGGTGGCTCGGGAGCGGTTTCAGCTCCATCTTGGGCTCCAAAGTTGGTCCAATGGGCGACTCGATCATAGGCTCTTCATTAACTTCGAAAAGAGTGAACACCCCCTCCCCGTTGTAATCAAATTCATTGTCCTCGACGTCAAAGTCTTCTATTGGTATAACTCCAAACAAATCGCCCACGCATTGGTCCATCGAATCAAGGTAAGAGCAATTGGGACCAATCATGGGTGATGGAATGTTTTGGATGTCTTTGAGCGAGGTTTATCGTAATGAACGATCTGCCAATTGAAGTCGTAAGCTCGTTGGCTTCATTCTCTAAAGGTTGAGTTGCTTGTACAGGACGTAGATCATCAAATTGATCCCTGCCCCCAAGTCGAGCTTCCCACGAGCTTTTTTTCCATCCCCAAGGGTTATCGTAATGTAGAAGCTCCCTGGGTCTCTTGCCTTCGGTGGCAGTGGTTGATGGTATACCGTGCTCACTTCCTTGGATAATATAACTCGTTCATTCCCTTCCATCCTCCTTTCTTTTGTTGCAAKTTCTTTGAAAAACTTGAMGTAGGCCGGMATTGMCTTGATCAYGTCGAATAGTGGGAGGTTCACGTTCACGTCTTTCAGCATGTTATAAAGTTCCATGAACTTTTTGCTCTCCTTTGCTGGTTTGAGACGATTGGGAAACGGTACGGCCTCCTTTATCACTCGTTGTGGTCTTTGTTCTTCATAAGCCCTCTTGTCCAGTCGGTCAGTCTGCTTTGACCGGTCGGAAAGAACCAGAGTCCGATTGGAAACCTCCTGTCCTCTACTCCGATCAGACTCTGGTTCTTTTCGACCGGAGAATGTACACTGTTCTCTAGTCCGATCGGTCGGTTGTGTAGTCCGATCGGTAATGTTGTCAGCTGCGTTCTTCTGATTAGCTTCGGAACGTTTCGGCTGAAAAGTTCCTATCAATGATCCTGGAACATATGGGTTACGTGATTTGTGAATTTTTCCCACTGTTCCGTCCTCACCGTTTGAACTCGGCTCTCCTTTATCTCGTCCATCCGCAGCCTGCTCATTTTCAAAGTCTTCTCTCTCGATTTCTCGTACTCCGTTATCGACCTCCTTTCCGACACGTAACACATGCACCGCCATTGATTGTTTGGATTGGCTGGGTATCTTTCCAGGATCACTTGCCGTCTTTGCCATAGAAGCTGAGAGTTGCCCTATCATCATCTCCAACTTCTCCAGTTGCTTCCTCATTCGCTTCCCCTCCTCGATTGTACGAAGCGTTTCCTCTCAATTACGAAGAGTCTCATGCTCTAGTTGTTGATGCCATAGTCTTAGTTTGTCATCAAGATTGATCGGGAGTGGCATTTGCTGCTGTTGCGGCACTTGTGGATATTGTTGTTGTGGAATTTATTGGTATTATGGGTGTGGCGCTTGTTGGTATGGTTGCTGTGGTGCTTATATTGTTGCAGAGAGTGTTGTGAGTAGTTGCCTTGCCCCTTATTTTGATAAGAGTTATGGCCACTCGGTTCTCCTTTGCTCTTATTCGGAAGTGGTCGTGAGTCCAATTGCTTAGAGTTGGGCACGTAACTTGAGCTCTTTGGAACATAACTCGATCTTGAGTTGTACTGTCCAGTAGATTTCTTCCCATACTTGTTATTGGGTTTATAATTTTGGATGGCATTCACCTCCCCTTCCTCTTCGTCGTTGGACACCACATTACAAGTGTCCATTTCATGTCCCACTGCTCCACATTTCTCGCACATCTTAGGCGGAGGTGTCGATGGTTCCTCCTCTCCCTTTATTTTACTCGTTAATAGTGCGACTTTCTTTGTCAGCTCTTCGATCTGCATTGTTGGGATTTTGTATTTCCTCGGTCGGAAACTCGTTTTCTGCGATTTCTCGCTCATATGTTCGAACAAATCCCAAGCCTCTGTAGCGGTCAATTCTCCAAAATCTCCCGCCTTCACATCGACTTGCTGTTTGTACACCAGAAATATCCCTTCATGGAAGTAATTATTTACCATCTCGGTGCTATTGTTGGGGTGTGGACATTTTTGTAAGAGCCCTTTATATCGTTCACATGCATCGTAGAATGATTCCCCCTCCATTTGTTCGAAGTTTGTGATCTCTCTTCGTAATTTGGCAGATGCTTGAGCGGAGTAGAACCTACTCACAAACTTTTTATACACCATTTCCCAATTAGTCAAAGAATTGGGTTGCAACGATAAAAGCCAATACTTTGCCTTGTCCTTTAAGGTTGTTGGAAAGCATTTCATCCTTAATTAATCCTCATGTAATCCGAGATGCGGAATTCTGCCAACCACGAGGTAAAATTCTCGAATGAAATTCAGTGGATCTTCATTGGGCATGCCGTGAAAAGTAGGAAGTTGGTTTACGCTGCCCGCTTTCAAATCATAGTCTCTTGCTGCGGGGCCTAAGACTATTGCACTGCTGTATGAACCAATCGTTGGGAAGAGGAGATCTCCTTGACGATGTTCATTAGGGTATCGGCGCCCTCTTCTTCCTCCGAAGTTAGCTTGTGCGCCAAAGTTTCTTTCCTCCCCATACTCCTCGTAATACCCATAATCACGCTCCTCCTCGTAATTCCCACGATCATCATATCCATCGTTTCGAAAGTTCTCCCTCTGCCAAGCGTTGAACGGACGTCCCTCCCTCCTATTTTGATAGTGGTTCCGTTCTCATTCGAAGTTCTCGTGCCTTTGGTGGTTTCGTTGGTTTTTTTGGGGCTGGGGTCCGCCATGACCACCATTGTTGTGCTCGAACTCTCGATTTGCTCGAGTGTTGTAAGCTCGAGCCTCTTCACGGTTACGAAATCGTTGAGGAGGTTTTTGGTAAGTAGGGTTCTCTTGCATCATGATTTGATGATCGTCCCTCGGTTGGTGCTCCCCGTTGTTTACTTGGTTTGGCTCTCTTGGTTCTTCGTCATGGAGTAGAGGTGGATTTCTTGGCTCTTCATCTTTGTTATATTATCTATTTGCTCTTGTTCATGCACATCGTCAATGGGTGGCACGCCGTAAGGATAATCGCGAGGAGGGGTTTGGGTGTTTCGTCCTCTCCCTCGTCCTCCATTCATTCCTCCTCGTCCTCCAAGAGGTAGTTTCTCTGCCATGTTGGTTGAACTTGTCTCCGAAATATTCCCTTCAGTGGAAGGAAATAATTATCTCGGTCTCAACACACGTTCGATGCTATTGATGAATGGGGTTAATTCTCCTCTAAGGCTTCGTCGACCTTGCATCAACAACAAATAATACCGCATCGAGTGGCAAACCATAAACATTATACAACTAACGAAACATAAGCAATAACACAAATAAACATCATTAAAACCTTTACCGTTCCCCGGCAACGGCGCCAAATTTTGAGCCGAACTTTTATGTTCCTTTCAAAATTAATTACTGGTTAACCAGCACACGTCTAAGTCTGAAAAGGAGTTTAGTTCGCCCGCAAGAGAACGGGGTCACTTGTAGACTGGTGAGTTAACTCGGGTCGATCTCTCGAGGAATGGGAATCGGATTTAACGATGCTTATTATACTAATATCACAATTCTATCTAAACACACGGCCAATTGGGTTTTGGAAATAATTCAAAATCAATTGTTTTTAAACCAAAAACTCTCTTGTCTCGAGGGTGTCAACCTCTCGACAAGTCGTGACAAAAGCGACAATTGGAAAACAAATACGGAATACTACACATCATACTAGCAATTGTATCCCATCTTGCATGTCCTAGTAATAACAACTAACAATCTAAGGCCTTCAACAATCAAGGATTAATAATAATTCTATCACAATACTACTTCCAAAATTATCTCAAATGCACAACAAGATTTATAACAATTTAAATACTAAATGCTTCACAAAATATAACTAAACCAACCATAATTCCACTCTCAATCCAAAAACACAAAGGTATGAATCCAAATCACCAAAAACCTTAACAATCTACTAACATAACACTATCTAGCATACCATCAACTATTCATATCCAATATCAAACCAAACCACTTTCAAAAACATCATATCAAAAGATGAGTTTAGAGATTACTAATCGTTGAACTACTTTCAACGAATGATGATGACGAACGAGTGCACTCCAAGAATTGCGTAGAATCCCCAGGCTTGTCACCAACCCAGAATCCTAGCGAAGAACGTGGTTGCTACGAATCGAACCTTGAGACGGCGTCGAACGGATTTATACGAGAGGTGTGAGAGATGTGTCAAATCTCTCAACCTTTTTTGGTGTTCTAAGGTGTTTTTAGCCTCCAAAAGTTCTCCAAGGCAGAATAATCCCGAAACCCTAGCCTCTCTGCCATTTTTAAACAGTCTTCAGCCATTTCGAAACTGAGAATTTCCGGAAATCTGCATGCGTAACGTACTTGTCCGATTGGACAATGGTATTATCCAATCGGACAAAGGCCACTGTCCGCTGCTTCGATCGGTGTGCCAGTTTGTTCGGCCGGTGTGCTCGTCATCAATTAGTCCGATCGGAGACATACACTGTCAGATCGGTGATTGTCCTTATGGGCTACTTTTGAGCATCGCTTCTTCTACCTTTGTGCCTTGGATCCACCGGACGCTCTAGCTGTATGAGAAATACACAGAATTACTCTGATTTGGACCGATTACCGATCAACAAGTCGAAAATTTAAGTAAGGAGACAAAAGGTGCAAAACGATGCAATTCATCCTAGTCTTAACCCTAAAAAGATAATAAAAAGACTAAAACAAGACTCGATTATGTACAGATTCGTAAAAAAAAATGTACGAATCAGTTTTTCTTGGACTCATCTTCGAAAGAGGAAAGGACTTGGTTTGGCTGAATGTGAAAGTGTTTCTTGCTGAGAGTGTTTTTGACAGAATCGAGAGAAGTACCTGACACCTTTATACAAAAGAATTTAAACAATTGGTTAGTGTTAGTGGGATAGTAGAAATAACAATAAGGCCTAAAAACGGACAAGAAACAGGCCCACTCTATAAGCCTACTCCCCCTTAATTAGACCACTAACACCAATTTAACAGTCCACTAACAACAATCCTTTAGACACAAAACTCACAAAATAACCAAGTAAAACAACGATTTAGGTCCACAAGACTCTGGTTATAACCTACTTTGACAATAAGACATCAAATAGAGAGTATGATTTGAGCAAGAGAGACATAGAATTTTGTTATGAGCATAGTTTTACAAAAAAAAAAACTTTAAGAACAAAATTCACCAAACATGCATGTCCTGAAGGTATGCCTAAAAAATGACCTAAAATTAAAAAAAAATCACATAGGGTTCACATCTGTAGTAGAGTGTTAATTCATTGTGTGATGGCATTGGTACTGATATCCAATCAACAAAGTCATTGAACTGACAATTCTTAACTCGGCGAATGACAAGGTCATTTGTGTTTGAGGATAATTATGTCCGGGAGTAAAGAGAGACTCCACTTAATCAGCATACTAAGAATCCATAGACAGGATTTTGGAATTTCAGCACATTGGCAAGAAAAAATAGCCATCCATGAATGGATGGCTCGGACATCCTTCAAACTTTTATTTCATTTTTTTGTGCACACCGAGAGAAAACTTGTTTCTGCAAAAGTCAGCCCACAATTGTTTATTTCGGAATCTTTCAGTCCCCTTTGACATCACACTCGAACCGTCAATGTTCCTGCATTTGTGAGTATGTGCAAGTTCTATCATGTGTTATGAAAAGAAATAAAAAATACATGTTGAAATAGTATGCTAGAGCTGATGTTACTAGGGATGCTGCAGCATTTCCGGTAACAATAAATCAAATAGCACATAAAAGTCGAGAAACTTCCTTAATCTGGAAAATCCCTCGCAGTCTAATGCTTTGGTGAATATGTCAGCAAGTTCATGTTCAGTTCCAATTTGCTCAATACTCACGACATTTCTCTCAACCAAATCTCGAATAAAATGGTGCCTGGTGTCTATGTGTTTTGTTCGAGAGTGTTGTACTGGACTCTTTGAGATGTCAATTGCACTTGAATTATCACACAAGACAGTAACGATATGACTTTGTAACCCATACTCCTCTATCATATGTTTCATCCAGAGCAATTGGGAACAATCACTACCAGTAGCTACCTATTCAGCTTCAGCAGTTGATAAAGACACACAATTCTATTTCTTGCTATACCAAGAGACCATATTGTTCCCTAGAAAGAAACACCCACCTGTCGTACTCTTCCTATCATCAGCATCACCTGCCCAATCAGAATCAGTATATCCAGCAAGATTAGAATTAGTGTCCTTCGTATACCAGATTCCTAGATTGCAAGTTCCTACTACATATTTAATTATGCGTTTAAGCGCCTTTAAGTGAGTTTCTTTAGGGTTAGACTGATATCGAGCACACAAACAGACACTATACATGATATCTGGATGATTGGCATTTTAATACAGAAGACTGCCAATCATGCTCCTGTACACAGTGTGATCAACACTTTCACTAACATCGTCCCTTGGCAATTTTTGACTTGATCCCATGGGAGTCTTCATATGTTTGGCACTATCCAGTCCAAAGCGCTTTACCATATTCTTCGCATACTTATCCTGGGATAAGAAAATTCCATTTTTAAACTGTTTAATTTGTAATCCTAAGAAAAAGGATGACTCACCTTCCATGCTCATCTCAAAGGTGGTAGACATGCTTGTCACAAAGTTTTTGAGTAGCTCATCACATTTTGAACCAAACACAATGTCATCAACATAGATTTGAGCAATTAGTATCTTGCGATTGTTTTTCAAAATGAACTGAGTTTTATCTACTTCACCACGTTTAAAATTCATTTGAAGAAGATGTTGAGTGAGCCTCTCATACCAAGCCTTAGGAGCTTGTTTCAGTCCATATAAGGACCTTTTTAGTTTGAAAATATAATGCAGTTTATAAGGATCTTCAAAACCCTTTGGCTGCTCAACATATGCTTCCTCGTTTAAAACACCATTTAAGAAAGCAGTTTTTATATCCATTTGGTGAAGATTAATGTTCAAGTGACAAGCAATTGCTAGCAATAATCTAATTGACTCAATTCTAGCTACAGGGGGAAAAGTTTCATCAAAGTATATACCTTCAACCTGAGTATAGCCTTGATCCAAAAGTCTGGCTTTGTTTCTTACTATATTTCCCAATTCATCAGTTTTATTTGTTCCAATGGCGTTTCCACCATCTGGTCGTGGTACCAAGTCCCATACGTCATTTTTGGCAAATTGGTCCAATTCTTCTTGCATGGAATTTATCCAGTACTCATCTCTGAGAGCTTCTTCCACTTTCTTGGGCTCTATGGTGGAAACAAAATAAGAGTAATTGGTTAGTGAGTAGCATGAGGCCATACATAGCAGTTTTACCATTTCCTTGAAATTGATCTGCTTCTTCCGTGTGCTTCTTTCGTTCAAAGATCCAATGACTTGAGATGTAGGATGATTCCTCTGTATCCTGGAGGATATGTCTCTGTCAATAGGAGTAGAGATTACTGCATCTGACTGGTCTTCTTCAGATTCAGAGGTTTCACTGTTAGCGTCTTTATGCACCTGCGATGTTGGTTCAAGTGCTGCAGCACTTTCAGTAACACTTGGTGTAGTTTCAGATAACTCCCTTGGAGTGAGTAGGGGAGACACCTGTGGACTTTGAATCAGATCAACCACATCATCCTCAGCATTTTTTCCAGAGAGCTGCTAATTTATCAAACCTGACATTCACAGACTCAAGCATAGTACGAGTTCTTAGATTAAAATCCTTATAAGCGTGGCTATTTACTGAGTATCCCAGAAAGACACACTTGTCACTTTTAGAATCAAATTTGGTTAAGTGGGATGTGTCATTCAATACATAGCATATGCAACCAAAAATATGAAAATATTTCATGTTAGGTTTGTTTCCAACAAGGAGCTCGTAGGGTTTTTTGCAAGTACCTACCCTAAAGTAGACTCGGTTAGAAATGTGACACGCTGTGTTAAGAGCTTCTGCCCAAAATCTTTTTGCCAGATTTTTTGAAATCAACATGGTTCGAGCCATTTCTTGTAAGGACATATTTTTACGCTCAACTATTACATTTTGTTGAGGCGTATTTGGTGATTAAAACTCATGAGAAATTCCGTATTTATCACAAATTTTGAAAAATGAGTTCTCAAACTCTTTACCATGATCGGTCCTAATTCTGCCAATTTGCAAGGAAAATTTATTACTGACACGTTTGGACAGTTTTCGAAAACTTTCAAAGGTTTCAGATTCTTCACGGAGAAACTCAATCCAGGTGAACAGAGAAAAATCATCAACAATAACAAACGAGTATTTCTTACCACCCATACTTTCTACCTCGATAGGACCCATAAGATCCATGTGGAGCAGTTCCAGACACCGAGTGGTGTTAAAGTGTTGGGTCACTGGATGAGACACCCTGGTTTGTTTCCCCTTTTGACAGTCACCACATACGGATGGGTTGTTTATGACTAGCTTGGGAATTCCTCTTACAGCTTCTGACTTGACAAGCTTGCTCATCATTTTTAATTAACGTGTCCCAACTTTTGATGCCACAATCCGGACTCAGATGATTGTGCACTTTGACACCAGATCTTGTTGTTTACTTTGTAGCAGTTGTTTGTGGTTCGTGTTCTAGTAAGTGCACCGATCAGAATTATCAAAGACTTCACAAGTGTCTCGGCTGAACTTAACATGAAGATCATCATCGCATAGTTGACTGATGCTTATAAGATTGGCAGCCAATCCCTTAACGAGTAGCACATTCTGAAGTGTTGGTAGCCCTTCAACATTCAGGGTTCCTTTTCCTACAATCTGTCCGTGCGCACCACCACCATATTGCACTTTGCCTCCTTTGTACTGAACAACATTGGTCAAGTGTTCAGCCGAACCTGTCATATGCCTAAAATATCCGCAGTCAAAATACCACGAGTCTTCAACTCCAGACTTCAAGGAGATATAGATCATGTTGCATCGATTGTCTTCCTTTTTTACCCACGCCATTCTGCTTTTGCGAGTTGTGTTACTCCTAA
The DNA here is from genome assembly GCA_014905375.1 of Phtheirospermum japonicum. Classification (NCBI taxonomy): domain Eukaryota; kingdom Viridiplantae; phylum Streptophyta; class Magnoliopsida; order Lamiales; family Orobanchaceae; genus Phtheirospermum; species Phtheirospermum japonicum. The sequence goes on along the minus strand of BMAC01000267.1, from coordinate 525,185 downwards.
TGTTCGAACATGTGTTCACAGACATTGATTTGCTGTCGGGAGAGGATGCTCTTTCTAACTTGAGTTTCTTACAGAATGGTCTGATATGACCCGGTTTAGAGAAGTGATGACAGACGTAGGTGCGCTTCCTTCACTTGGTTTTATCCATAGAGACTGATCCTTCAGAGGATTTGTCACCTTCTTTGACAAAGACTGGGGCCTCAAACCTTATTCCATGTCTGGCCATGGTTCCAATAAACAGGATTTCATCAAGTTTGGTTGATCCAGTGTTGAGTTTCTTCAGTGTCATCATGGCTGCTGAGAGTTCCCCCCTGGTTCTGTCCAGTTCTTTATTCTTGTTTTGTCAACCTAGACGTAAAACCACGGATTATTGTTCCTTGTCTTCACGTGTAAGTCTCTCATTTTCTTTAGAGAGAATTTTGACATTTTGGAGAAGTTTGCACCAATTCTCATACAATTCTTCATAGGCCGCAGCAAAGTCTTCATACTCATCACTTTCAGTTGTGGTGAGAGAATTGAGACATACAATGTCACTCATACTGTTAGTGTCATCCCAGATAACATAGACGTTCATGGCAGCTACCTCCTCAGTTTCTTTTGATTCATCGTCATCCTATCCGTCACTCATGGCGATAAAATTCTTTTTCCATAGGGTATTGGCACACTCATACTTATAATGTCCAAACTCTCCTCACTCATGACATTGAACATTGTCCAAATCCTTGGTGCTGTTTTCATTTTTGGGTTCAGATTTTGCACTCGTAGGCGTCAAGTCTCTTCTTTGAAACCTGTTGGAAGACTGTCCCACGGGTTGAGGAGTGCTAGGCTCAGATAAGTACTTGAGATGCCTGTTCAAGGGTTTTCTTGAGATGTTCTTTTTCTTCAGAAAATCACCGAGTTTTCTGGTGATGAGAGCAATGCCATCCGCATCTAAATTTACATACTCAGCCTCGTATGCTATGGCAGCAAGGTCAAGGTCTTCGTCTTCAGAATCTGGGGTAGAAATGAGGGCAATACTCCTCCCTTTCGGTTGCTTGATTTTTAATTCCATCTCATAAGTCTTTAGGGAACCAGCAAGTTCATCAAAACTCATGACAGGAGTGTCTTTGGATTCTTCAATAGCCCCGTGATCTTCATGTTGAATTTTTCTCTCACTGATCGCAGGAATTTGCTCACAAGCCTTTCATTTGAGATAGGGGATCCCAAAGATTGACATTCATTTGCAATGTCAAGAAGTTTAGCACTGTAACTGGCAATGGTTTCACTTTTCTCCATTCTTAGCACTTCAAATTATGTTGCTAGCATTCTTAGTTTGGTTCTTTGGACTCCTATGGATCCTTCACAGAAGAGTTGTAGTGCCTCCCATGCTTCTTTAGCCGTCTGTAGGTTGGAGATGATTCTAACAAGGACACATCCACAAAGCTGTAGATGGCATTCAAGGCTTTGGTGTTGGCATTTGAAGCAGTAAGTTCTTCTGCGGTCCAATCAACCTCGTTTCTCAAAATGATGTCACCGTCCGAATCGTCTCTCTTGGCAGCCTCCCATCCAGTTAGAATTGCACGCCAGGATCTTTCATCCATCATTTTTATGTAGGCTCGCATCCTGACTTTCCAGATTGCGTAGTTTTCTCCATCCAACACGGGAGGTCGGATTGCAGCGTTCATTACAGTATCCATTGTTTTCCTTTAAAGTCCGCAGGAATCTCACTTAGCAGAGTCAAGTGATAACTCTGATACCAATTGAAAGTTTTGAAGGTATTCAATAACTTGTATGAACGTCAATGTTAGTAATTATGTTGAAACACTCTTACTAACATATGTGCAAAAAGATAAATCAACAATGATTTTTGTCTGTGAGTTAAAATAACTCACAGAATGCGACCGTAGGCCAAAAGATATATTACTAGAAATATTTGCAAATCAAAGGAAAAAGATTCTAGTAACATTACAAAAAGATAAAAAGGAAATTGCTCCTAAAATTCTTCTCGTTCGAACAAGTACGAACTCAAAGAACAATTATGAAAATGGAGCAAGAGTGCTAAATTAGGGTTTCTATTTTTCTCCTTCTTGCAGTCGTAACCTTCACCAAAAATGCCAAGTGGTACTTATAGCTCAACTTTCTTGAGAGATTCCTTGTTCCACATAACAAGGTCTTGATAATTATCCCTAAGACATTTCAAGAGACAAGGACTCTTTTAACTACTAACATTCTAACTAACACTAGATTCCAGATAGGCAAACAACTCTAAAATTACGTAATTAATAGGATTTTAAAATCCCCATGGACAATAATCCTATCAGTGATCGAGAGAGTTATCAAAGAAGAAGTTGTTCGAAATTGATTGCGCTTAAAGACAATAATCATGATAGCTCAATGGCTAGTGCTGGAAGGTTATGCTTTTAGAGACCATTGCAAGTATGAGAAATATTTTAACTGTGGAAATGTGATCGAACTATTTAATTATGATGCAAAGTTGAGAGATGATATTAGGTATGTTGTACTGAGTACGCCCCCAAAAATGCAAAATATACTTCTCACGACATTTAGAAAGAAATTTTGGAAATTATGGCTAATAGGTCTATCGCATGATACGAGAGAAATTGGAAATGTCTGGTTTGTTGAAAATAATAATTCATGTTTTCAATGAAGGAATTTGGAACACCACATTTGGTTTGAAGATGAAGACTTGACTTTGAGAAAAAAGAGGAGTCTTTCTGTGGAGAACCAAGAGTTTCTCAAGTTTTCATAGTATTAAAAATAGCCTACATTAAATTATTTACCCCTAACCAAGTACCCATCTTTGATGGAGAACTCTATGACTATTGGAGTAGCCAAATGCAAACATTTTATATCTCAATGGATATTTGGGATATAGTGGAGAATTAGTACAAGGAGCCACCAAAAGAAGGAGCAATTTAAATGTGGAGTGATGAAAAACAAAAGCTCTACAAGGAGGATGTTCGTAGAGATGCAAGTGCCTTGAGATATATTCAACAAGGCGTAAGCAAAACCATCTTTTCAAGAATCTTTGGAGAAAAAAAGGCAAAAGAAGCATGGGATATTTTAAAGGAGGGTTTCAAAGGAGATGAGAAAGTCACCACTTTGAAACTTCAAGCTTTTTGGAGAGATTTTGACAACATGGGAATGAAAGAAGGTGAAGGGATGCAATCTTTCCTTTCTAGAGTTGCTAAAATTCTGAATGAAATTCGTATCCTATGAGATGTTATTGAAGAAAAAAGGATTGTCCAAAAGGTTCTAATGAGTCTTCCAACTAAGTTCGATTATGTCGTCGCAGCCATCGAGGAGTCCAAGAACCTTTCCACCTACACTTTCAATGAATTGATGAGTTCTCTTCAAGTTCATGAGGAAAGGATGAATAGGTCTGCAAAACAGCTCGTTGATCAAGCTTTTCAGTCCAAACTTCAAATTTCGGACACGAAAAACTCAAATTGGCAAGGAGGAAAATGAGGCTTCAAAGAAAAAAAACAAAGAAATTTTTTCAAAGGAGGAAGACAACAACAATTTGAGAATTTTTCTTCAGCTTGCCGTATTTGTAAGAAAATCAACCATGAAACTAAAGATTATTTCTTTAGATGCAAGAACTGTAAGGATTCAGATTATTCCTACTCTAAGTGTTCAAAGAATAGTAGAGACAACAAGGAAGAAGACAACTTCACAAAGCATGAAGGTGACCAACTCTTTTGCTGCATAAATGAACAAAAGGAGTTTGAAAACGTGTGGTATGTTGATAGCGACTGCAGCAACCACATGTGTGGAGATCGAAATATCTTTGTGGAGATGGATACTAGCCAATCTTCTCAAGTGAAACTTGGAGATGGAAAGATTCAAGTAGCTAAACGAAAAGGCGTAATTGTAGTCAACACAAAAGGAGGTCATCAAAAGCTCATAAATGATGTTCTTTATGTTATGAATCTCACTCAAGATTTATTGAGCGTCGGACAACTCTTGCAAAAAGGATATTTGGTGTCTTTTTATAATAAAAAGTGCAGAATATTTGACAAAAAGAACAACACTCCAGTGGTTACAATCCAAATGACTTCAAACAAAGTTTTTCCTTTTGTTATGCCTTTTGAAAGGGAAGTTGCTTTCAATGGAGAGAGTGTTGATAAATTTCAGTTGTGGTATTTGAGATATGTCCATCTGCATAGCAATAGGTTACAACTACTCAAGCAAAAGAATATGGTTTTTGGTCTTCCATCAATCGAAAGAAAGGAGCAAGTTTGTGAAGGTTGCATTTCCGGAAAAATGCATCGACTACCTTTTCCTAAAACCTCTTGGAGGGCCAAAATCCCACTTGAGCTGGTGCACTCAGATATTTGTGGACCTACATGGACTCCATCTCTCAGTAACAAAAGATATTTCATTCTTTTTGTCGATGATTTTACAAGAATGATGTTATATTTTTTGCATGAAAAATCAGAAGCTTTTTCTGTTTTTCTGCAATTTAAAGTTCTTGTAGAAAAAAATGTGAATTAAAAACCAAGATGTTGAGAACCAATCATGGTGGTGAGTTTCTCTACACCCTTTTCATGGAGTTTGTAAGGAAAACGGGATCCAAAGGCAGCTCACAATTCATAGAAGTCCACAACAAAATGGTGTATATGAGAGAAAGAATAGAACCATTGTCGAGAATGCAAGGAGTATACTTGAAGGTAAAATATGGATAATAAATTCTGGGCTGAAGCCGTTCACACGTTTTGAGGCTTGACATGAGAAGAAACCAACGGTCGATCACTTGAGATTTTTTGGGTGTATTACTTACTCTCATATTTCATCTCTAAACCGTGACAAGTATGATAAAAAGGTGAGAATCTGATATTTATTGATTATAGTGATGAGTCAAATGGTTACAAACTTTATAACCCGGAAACTAATAAACTCGTCATATCAAGAGATGTGGTTTTTGACGAAATGGCTTCATGGAATTTGGAGGAGAAGTCTTCTCAAAATTTGGTATCAAATGAATTTTTGGAGACATCATTTGTACCAAATAAGCAACAGAAAAATAGGAGTGAAACTCCATCATCAAGTCCTCAAATAAGTTCTTCAAGTTCGGATTCTAAGTCACCTCCAAGGAAGGTACGGTCTTTGAGAGATATTTATGAAAATTGTGATGTTGCCCTTTTTGGCTGTGAACCTCAAGACTTTGTAGAAGCAACAAAAGAAGAAGTTTGGAGGAGAGCTATGGATGCTGAAATTGAAACCATAGAAAAAAATAAAAATTGGGAGCTTGTGGACTTGCCGGAAGGAAAAGATGTAATTGGCTTGAAATGGGTTTTCAAAACTAAACTCAATGAAAACGGTTCTAGAAGAGAGAAAATATATTACTTTGTGGACTTGCTGGAAGGAAAAGATGTAATTGGACTTGCCGGAAGGAAAAGATGTAATATATTACAGCTTCGGAAGCTGCTTATGAAGCTGTTTGGTTTAGAAGAATTCTCTCTGATTTGCAGGAATAACAAGTACATGATACTCTTCTGTGACAACATGTCGACCATTTGCAATGATTATAAATCCAGTCTTTCATGCAAGGTCCAAGCACATCGAGCTACGGCATCATTTCATTCGTGATCTTGTTAGTAAAGGTGAAATCTCAATGGAGTTTGTAAACACCAATGATCAAGCAGCTGATTTTCTTACCAAAGCGGTGACAATCGAGAAGCTTGAGAAGTTCAAAAAGATGTTGAAAATTACGAATCAAGAGGGGGTGTTGAAAATAATAATTCATATTTACAATGAAGGAACTTGGAACACCACATTTGGTTCCAAGATGAAGACTTGACTTTGAAGAAAAAGAGGAGTCTTTTTGTGGAGAACCAAGAGTTTCTCAAGTTTCCATAGTATTAAAAATAGCCCACAATAAATTATTTGTATAGGCATGATGCCTATAAATAAGAGGTTCTTGATCATATTTTGTAAACAAGTAAAAACAAGAAGTCTTAATAAAAACTAAGCATTTCCAGCAACTAAAACATCTCTTTTCTTGAATTGTTGTTTTATCAAAATATATTTACACTGGTTCTTTGGTGTTCTTCTATTAACACCACACTTCCGCATCTAAAAAATACTAACATGCTTTTCTATTCTTGTTGATAAATCAGGAGATGAATTGGATCGAGAACAATTGGCTATAATCTTGAGATTTGTGAACATTTTGGGTATCATGACATAATACTTCTTTGCTATTAGAGGTATTTCCCAGACTTCTTCACAAACACTTAAGAATGAGATATCTATTGTTCTTTCTCAATACGGTCTCCAAGTTCACAAATTACGCTGCCAAGGATGTGATGGTGCTAGTAACATGTGTGGTCAATAAAATGGCCTACAGGCATTATTATTATATGATTTTCCTTTTGCATATTATGTTCACTTTTTGTTTGTGGATTTCAGTTGACATTAGTTGTGACAGCAAAGCAATGTGATCTAATTTGGAAGTTTTTCTCTATTTTTGATAATGTCATTAATATTATAAAATCTTATGCTAAGTGCAGAACTGAGTTAAAGGCTGCCCACATAATAAGAATTGAGAATATGGTGGCAATTGGAGAGGGTGAGTCTGGATGTGGAGCTGATCAGATGTCATCTTTACACCGTCTCGGTACTACTCGTTGGGGTTCTCGTTATAATTTTGTCTTGAGTGTTCTAGAAATGTGTGTAGCAACTTGTGAGGTTCTTCAAGACATTGCGTGTAGTGGTCCGAATTCCATGGGTGGAAATGCAGCTGAGGGTTGTTGCTCAAGTATTCATAGTTTCTATTTTATGTTTGGCTTACATTTGATGAGGGCAGCTATGCGAATAACTGATTTTCTTTGTCAAGCATTTCAAGAGGGATTTATTGATTTTATCTTCAATTAGATATGTTTCAACTACAATATTCTTCTCCAAGAGTTGAGGGACGAATAGTAGAAGAAATTGCTTCAGGCAGTTGAAGATTTTTGCTCAAAACATAAAATCACTATACCCGACATTAATGACAATATAAGTCGTGTTCGAAGGCACGTGAGTGTTGAGTATTATTACCACTCAGATTTTTCAATCAATTCATAGATTTTCAATTGATAGAGTTGGACTCACACTACAAAAAAAGGCAAATGCCGACGAGAATACCGTTGGTAGCATGTTCACAAATGGTAATGTGGACGAGTCTTACCCTTCGGTATTTTTAGCGTTGGTAACTAGACGTCGATGGGTATTACCTACCCGTCAATATTTTGCCAATGGGTACGTCTACTCAGGAAGCCCTTGGTCATTGATCGACCATCATCGACATATTCTAACGGATAATTGATGGGAAAGGGCACGTCGGAAAATATCGCACTTCTACAAAAAACCATTTCAACATCGTTTTTAAACCGCTGTCTAACACAAATAATACCGATGTTAAAGTCACTGGTGTTAAAAGAGGGGGTTAATAACAACGATTTACAACCGATGTCAATACTACATTCCACATCAGTTTGCGAATGTTGTGTATTAGAATATAAAACTGATGTTAAAGCCATTGGTGTAACAGTTGATGATCTTACGACAGCGGTTGAATACCGTAGTTAAATATATACTTTAACTACGGTTTTCAAACGTTGTCTATTAGAAAACAATAGTGTTGTAAAAATACATGATATGTGAAAGGAGATTTTATGTCAGTTCTAAACTGATGTGTATTCTAAGAAAGACGTCGTCTCTTAGACCGATGTCAAAAAACCGATGTCTTTAGTATTAACAACATTTTTTAATTGGCGGTGTTTTATAGTTATATGACATCACTTTTTTAAAGCAAGGTATAAGCCGATGTCTTTTATATAGTTTAGCAAATATTTTAATTCTTCTGAATATATACATATATATATATATATATATATATATATATATATATATATATATATATATATATATATATATATATATATATATATATATATAGGGTTGGGTTCCGGTGAGAATGGGTCCGTGGGTGCGAAATGAGAATGAATCATAGCCATTATAACTAATCTAATCCAATGGATTAGATTTAATCAAACAAATTAAAACCTAAACAAAACCCACAAACTTTGGCCCACCTGCGAAACAGACTACTGCCAATCTTAACACCCACAAAATAATATCTTACTCCGACTCTGGCCAAAATCAAGACGAAACCGACTCTAGCCTCCCGCAAAACGCCATATCAAACTATTCATCCCGACTTTGGCCAAAAAGCCGTATCTGCGATATATGCAGCAACCATCCTATTCATCCCGTTCTGCGACTCAGTCAAAGAAATCATCCCGCACCATCCTATTCGATTTAATCAAAAAAAAATCTTCTAGGTTTTATTCAAACATAATCCTATTCGATTTTGGGGAAAATTTTTAATTTTGGAGGCACGATCCTGTTCGATTTTAGGGGCAATCCAAAATCAAGTCGATTTTGGGTAATATTGTTCGATTTTAGGGATTTGGTTCGAATTGGAGGGTCTTGCTCGAATTTTTTTTTTCTGTTTTCTACGATTTGATTTTGCTTGCACACCAATGGCTTCGATTTTGGACGAATCAGGTAATGTTTCTTTTAAATTAGGCCAATTTATCTAATTATAACAGTGCATCTGATTTACAAACTCGTCTGATGTGCGTTTGGGCTAATTGTTGTCTGTTTTGTGCACAATTCAGTGTCAGTTTGTGCACATTAGTGTGTTACCTTGTGCACGTCTATGCTGAAAGGTATTTTGCACATGTCGTGACTTCTTAAAAAAATATGTTCTTGTCTTCGTCTTATGTGGTTGCTGTCTGATTTGTTTTGTGCACAATTCAGTGTCAGTTTATGCACATTAGTGTGTTCCCTTGTGCACGTCCGTGATGAATGGTGTTTTGCACGTGTCGTGAAGTCTTAAAAAAAATTTGTTCTTGTCGTCGTCTGATGTGGTTGTTGTCTGATTTGTTTTGTGCACAACTCAATGTCAGTTTGTGCACATTAGTGTGTTCCCTTGTGCACGTCTGTGCTGAAAAGTATTTTGCACGTTTCGTGACTTCTTAAAAATATATTCTTGTCGTCGTCTGATGTGGTTGCTATATGATTTGTTTTGTGCACAATTCAGTGTCCGTTTGAGCACATTTGTGTGTTCCCTTGTGCACGTTCCTGCTGAATGATGTTTTGCACGTGTCGTGAAGTCTTAAAAAATATATGTGCATATCGTCGTCTGATGTGGTTGTCGTGTGATTTGTTTTGTGCCCAATTAAGTGTCAGTTTGTGCACATTAGTGTGTTCCCTTGTGCACGTCCATGCTGAATGGTGTTTTACACGTGTCATGAAATTTTAAAAATATATGTTCTTGTCGTCGTCCGATGTGGTTGCTGTCTGATTTGTTTTGTGCACAATTCAGTGTCAGTTTGCGCACATTAGTTTGTTACCTTGTGCACTTCCGTGCTGAATGGTGTTTTGCACGTGTCGTGAAGTCTTAAAAAAATCTGTGCTTGTCGTCGTTTGATGTGGTTGCTCTCTGATTTTTTTTGTGCACTATTCAGTGTCCGTTTGTACACATTTGTGTGTTCCCTTGTGTATGTCTGTGCACTAGAAAAATGGTGTTTGCACTTGTTATCATTAAAATATTATGCGCGTGTTGTCGTCTGATATGGTTCTCATCTGATGCTAGTATGATTTGTTTGTGCGCAAATAAGTGTCAGTTTGTGCACATTAATATGGTGTTTGCACCTTTCACTAGGATTGACAACCACAAATAAATGTTTCATTTGTAGTTGTATTGATAACTACTAAATACGCTGATTGTCACTCGAGTAATTCAAAAAGGTAATGGTGCATGAGCCAAGATGTATCATTACTTCAAAGATATTCAAAAATTTATTTTCTGATTTTTGTGTGTTCTTACCTCGAAATTTTACTTGGTATCAGTTATGGTTGTAATAATCACTTCTTTGCACATTGTAATTTGCAGGTGATTTAAGGAAGGAAGTAAAAATAGGACCAATTGGCATATATCAAGACCTACCCTTAATATTATTTTCTTATTTTTGTTTTCTTAATTTAGCAAATTGGGTTGTGCACAAGTAAGTGTCAATTTGTGCACAACAATGTAATGAATTTTGCACAATTGTGCACAATATGTCACTGGTGCAGACGCTCTTGCACTCTTGGTTCTAGTATTTAATTAATTCTTATTTAATTTCTTGGTCTTTCGGTACTAATTATGAGATTGAGGTGAAGGCTCTGTTTTCAAAATCATAATATGATCTAGCAATATCAATTTAACTTTATTTTTAAAATCCAAATAAATATTACAACATTAGTTTCAGGATACGCGCAATAGTGCCATAAGAACTGCACAAATTTATTACAAGTCATGCAGAATATATATCAATACACAAATTATAAAAACACACCAGCAATGAAGTTACACATGAGTCTGACAAGATATATCAAAAAAAAAATCATTAAAAAAAGGGGGAAATGTTTGCCGCAACTTTTTCCAGAATCACAAATTCTTCTCTAGAATGTGCACGCCTAAAGGTGGAGTGTCTTTAGATGGTTCTTCATTACATGGAGGAGGTTTCTCATTTGTGGTGAAGGTTCAGACTCCTCATTATGTCGCAAAGGCCTTTTAAAATCACCACCATACGGTTCATACTTTGCCTTCTTTCTTCTTTCTTTTAATGACTCAATGTAACATCAACTTTCTTTGTGCTTCGGGTGACTGTACCAGCAAACTATATATGATGCACATTCATAAGTAATAATTTGCACAATAATAAGAACTTGTGTGCACATTAATAAAAATTCTTTTTCAGAGGGTGACATAATCAAGAAAAATATACAACATATATACAACAGATATAAAATATTCAAGAAAATTACTGTATTCGAAGCAATGTGTAGTAATAATGATCCTGAGATGACTTTTTTTTCCAATAGATTTTAAGTTTCATACTTACCATTTCGCCATGTTTCTCCGCATTGCTGAACTTTAAAAGAGAAGATCGAATCAATTCATTACTGTTTCCACATGTGTATCTGGCCTGAAACAAGAAACTCCGATGAGATGAAAACAAGAATATATGAACATTTTATTTTATTTTTTTGACAATGAACACAATGATGGCTTAAATATATTAACCAGATATCTTTTTAGAAAATAAACATAATTGTACATCTTTAGTTTTAAAAAAATGTATACAAACACCTCTGGAGGCGAAAAGTTAGAACCTTGTACTACCTGGTCAAAAGCGAGCTCAATTTTTGAACAGCTTTACTAAAGCTACATATCGATGAGTCGTCCCATGCCAACGTGGAAACCAAGAAAGGGATATCTTCGAATTCATCCAATTCAATCTGTTGATCAGATTATAGAATAGAAATAAGTACTAAGAATAGTGCGAACGAGTAAAATAATGATTTGTTACCTGAGGAATGAAAAGGTAATGTGAACCACACTGATACTTTATAGTAGACATATTTGTGTCGAGCTCGATACCCAAGAAACCATACGCCTTTGAAGATGTTGGTTCAGCCGAAAGACATCTGCAAGAATATGAAATTAACATTCTATATTAAAAACATAACATATTATTTTTTATATATTTTTAATTTAACCTTTTTTTTTCTGTTAATGTGTTTGTAGTCCTCAAACAATTGGATTAATTTATTCTGAAAGCAATTCGATTACACAACGACAATTTTTAACACACATACTGCACATATTTCACACAGACACACTACACATTTCACACACACACACACTACACATTCCACACACAAAACATCTACACACATTACACACAACAACTAAAGCTAATGAAGAGTAGACGAGGCAAAGTAAAAGGAAACGAGTGTACCTTCGTATAGTGCTGGTTTCTTTGAAGCATGAGGAGAATAATCCTCGAAAACGACAGTTGAACCTATACCAAAAACGCCCCTGGTTCTTCCTTGAGAAAGTGAGTTATATGTTGGATTCTCCTCATTGGAAAGAAAGAATAAAGGAAAAGCGTGTGATGGCTCCGGTTGAGAGCAAAACCAGTTCAACACTTTTTCACTTGGAGGCACTGCAAGCTATGAATAATAATAATAATAATAATAATAATAATAATAATAATAAGCCTTCTAAAAATATCTTAGAATTTTGTTTTATTACCAAAATAAGATGTCTTTTCAGACAAAATGAAAACTTTCCTAAGATAAACAAATTAACAGTCAATGACGAAGTGAATAATTTTGGGGTGGTGCTTGGTTTTTTAAAAATTTGCAAAATTTTCAGCTCAAAATTATTTTTTTCCTCCGATTGCTCGTGAAAAATGTAAATTGGATCCAAATGTAAGTTTTCAGCTCAAAATGTCTATCGAAGCCCAAAAATTATACCAAATTAATCACCATGAAATTGAAAGTATGCAGAAACACACACAAAGAAGGTAGATTAGAACTCAAACGCACACATAGCACAATTCACATGAACTGAATTAAATAGCTTACAACTCGGATTCATTGGCGTCGATGAAATGGGGAAATGACCCGACGGCAGCGAATGAGCAAACTGGATCCCCAATTTTGAACTTGGTGACGCCGGGCACCACATCCTCGACGGTGCCCGAGTAATCGGAGCCCGGAATGAAGGGAAGAGACGAAAATTAGGATCAACCGCGAGTGGGTGATTGCAGTTTGTGAGACGAAAATGGAGCTTAGGGTTTCGGAATTTTGAAAACGGAGAGATGGTAGATAGCGATGGTTTCGCATAATGGAAACGATAATGGGGATAAACTGCGAATGGGTGATTGCTTCAGTGAGACGAAAATGGAGACGAGAATGGAGCTTGCTTCTTTGCAAAACAATGGAGATAAAGGGTTTCTTCTGCTTCTGTTCGAAAATGACGAGTGGGTGTGGCTAGTTTCTGAAAAATGAGAGAAATGACCTTAATTACAAAAATGCCACCGAAAAGTTCAAAATTAATAAAATGCCAGCGGAAGAATTCAGAAAAAATAATTAAAATGAGTGGTCAAGATTCATTCTCATTTCTCACCTACGGATCTATTCTCACATGATCCTATACCTATATATATGAATGACCATATATAGTAAAATTAATAACACAAAATAAGTATTGAAATCAACACGGTGTGATTCAATACTGTAAACAAATTCAAAAATTCAAATTTATTATTTAAACAAAACCGTGAGTGCAAATATTCAACAGGTGATAAATATCCAATTGCATATCAAAGGAATGTATCACAAAAACTAGTCAAGTCCTCTAATGTAACTATATATCCACAATCTTCAAATAATGCAATGTCATTGCTAGAACCAACTAGACATGTCATTTCCAACTGTATGTCAAAAGAATGAATCCCAAAAACTAGTCAAGTCCTCTATTGTAACTATATATCCACAATCTTTAAATTAATGCAATACCATTGACCACCAGCAGCACCACCACCAAAACACCTTAATATCCTGCAAATTAATAAGGCAACCAAAACAATCTCAAGGTTTCTAACAATAAAATATATGTGTCAAGTACTTTAATAAAAATATATATTATATTAACAAAGAACAAACAAATAATAATGATAACCACATTTTCAGTATGGAATTGCTCATATTCAGTATATCACTTTAAAAACATAATAAAACAGTTGACATATGAACATGAAAATGACAATAACACAACAATAATCACAACCACATTTTCAGCACATGTCCCAACAATAAAAATTACAAGCACGTACAACATCAAAAAATAGAATAACTATACCAAAAAATAATAAATACGACACATCTTAAAATTCTAAATTATAATTTATCATGATGTCTAAGCAAATCAAGTAGGTCATTCAACATATAATTAAAAGTGAATAGATGTTTAAAATTGAGTACCTTTTTCTATTCAAACATGTGGTTTTCCACACACTTTGACCACTCCAAATTTCTGCTCGTGGATACTCAAATTTATTGAACTATGAACAAATACAAATTTGTTAACATAATATTACTATGTAAATATTAAAATATCTATAATTTTACCATTGATTGTAGCGGAGCCATACTATTACTCACAAATACGTCAATTATCTCACTCGTGTATCGCATTACATAAAAGCCACATTGCTTATCATCCGATTGAACTTGAACCTATATTAGAATCAAATTGTTATAGTGATTAATCTGGATATTTATATTATAAATTAATGATATCCCTGTTAGGTTGTTTTTTACCTCTCCTCCCCTTCTTCGCATTATACAGTTTTAATGCCCTTCAAATTGATAATTAGATTTAATGTTAATGAAATATCTATCTAATGTTGTAAATATCTTTTAATAAAAAATGTATTAAAACATCAGTTCTAAAATTGATGTATAAAAGTTGATGTCTAATCATAAGAAATTTTACAAATAAACATCGGTTTTCAAAAACTGATGTAAAAACTAATGTCTATTTTTCGTGTTTTAGTTTTAAGACATCAGTAATAAAAAAATAGATGTTTATTATAAAAAAAACTACACTTATATAACACATGTTTTTTAAGAAACCAATGTAAAAAGTAAAAAAGCACCACAATAACGAAAAAAAAACGATGTCTTTTTAGTGATGTCTATTGGAATTTTTCTTTAGTGTCGATGGGCTTCACTACTGGAAAATGCCGATAGGCTATAGGCCTCCAGCAAATGCCAACACCTTATATTCATAGACATTCCTTAAAATTTATCGGTAGGTTTATAGCCTATCAGCATTTTACATTATTATTTTTTTATTATTTTTATTGTACATCGTTTCATACCGGATGTGTCAAAAGTCCAAATCAAATATGAAACATAAATTTTACAGGTGCTAAAAAAATTAAATTCAAATATGAAACATAATTAACATCCTAAAATGTATAAATACGATTTACATCAAATATCAAATATACATATTGAGAACAAAATGTTTCTTAATCTAACAAAATCTACCCACATTAACAAAATTATTACAATTGAGCCCCCTTTTTGAATTAATTCCTAAATAAACCCAACATTAAACCTGATAATCAAAATCAACCCACATTAATAAAATAATTAGAATTAAACTATTTTTTTTGAATTAATCCATAAATAAATAGAACATTAACACTAATAATCAAAAGCAAACCCAAATTATCACAATAATTTAAATTTAAAAAATAAAGAGGGAAAAAAAACTAACCTAATGGTCGACGTTTAGTGGTGGCGAGCAGTACTAGTGCATCGCGGTGGTGGCGATCGGTTGTGAACTTTAAAGTAGGTACTTTTGATCTCTTTCCTTGTCGGCGTGAGTAGCGAGCGGGCAATGGGTGGCGATTAGGTAGTGGGGCGGGGCGAGCAGCGGTGGTGAGGGTGTGTGGCGACCGACGGTGGTGGCTTTGCGGCAGTGGAAGCTGTGTGGCAGTGGCTCCATTATGTCTTTCTCCCTCTCGTTTTTTTCTTCATTTCTTTCTGAAATAGGGACACGTCCGTGACATATTATTAGGGTTTAGCCGATGGCCATAAGTGTTGTCGGCAATTTTTTTATGTTGATGGGGTAATGCTTTCGGCATTTTTTTTTAATATGCCGACGGGCTTTAGCCGCCAGTATGGAATGTCGTCGGTGTTCTATCAGCATTTTTATAGGCTATGTTTGATTTTCGGTTCAGATACCTGAATTGGGATTTCGAATCTCAATTCTAGTTTATTCTTAGGATTCAAAATTTCAATACCCAACCAATAATTTATTACACCTAACCCCAAATTATTTTTTTTATTCCATTATCGATATATTTAAATAATTGTAAATTATTAAATATAATATAAAAATGCATAATCCACATTTTTCAAACATGATTTGAGATGTGTAAATAACGAAAATGTCGATGACTCAAACTTTGCTCGAGAAGAAGTTTCAACGTTTTTCATGACATTCTTGCTTGATGCAAAACAGTAGGTGATTTTCATTTTCTCATAATATAGCAGTAATTGGACTATGAACGTGATTTATGATCGAACCGTGTCATTTGTCCAAGAATCACATTATTCTCTAAAGGGGCTTCAAATTGTCATTGTTGATTGGGCTGATTAACAATTGTTATATCATAGGTTAGTGATGCGGACCAAAATATCCATACGTAATATTATTGGATATATGTGAGTATTTGTGAAAGACGACCTCATTTTTCGTGAGAGGGTGTTCCTCTGGGAGGTGAGCGAGCTGGTTGGTTTCTTTGAGAAGTGGGCGAGCTGGTTTTGTAGAGTAGCGACCTGTAGTATGAGGATGAGTTCTCATATAGGGGTCGCAATCTCTTGTGGTTTGAGCTGTGTACTTGAGCTCGGTTATGGGCTTTGTGAATATCAAGCCTGCGGGCTTAGTGTGAACTGTATGGAAAGAATAATGGGCCCAGGCCTATTTAATTAATTTAATGAGAGGTTTATTGTTTATGGGAACTTAGCATGTGGGAGGAATCCTAATTCTAAGTCAGTTATGTAATTGTGGTAGGAGAAGGTAACCCTTGCTTGGGGAGGACTTCTCTTGTATCTATAAAAGGAGGTGCATACCTCTCATTATTTTACAAGTTGATATTGCTTTACAAGTTGATTTAAATGGTTATGGT
Source organism: Phtheirospermum japonicum (assembly GCA_014905375.1). Taxonomy (NCBI): domain Eukaryota; kingdom Viridiplantae; phylum Streptophyta; class Magnoliopsida; order Lamiales; family Orobanchaceae; genus Phtheirospermum; species Phtheirospermum japonicum. Next base: position 508,587 of record BMAC01000267.1, on the reverse strand, counting down.
GTGTGATTCAATCTAAATGGTTTTATGATCTGGTTTACGAAAAATACGTATAATTAACATGTTAAGGTCTTCGCGACCTCGTTATGGTCTCTATGACCTCATTGCACGATCTTGACAATCTTGTGCGATCTAGACTTTATGATCCAATATGGGTTTTATGTTTAAATCCCGACGCTTTCATGAGGTCGACAAAGGATTTTATGGAATATGGTTAAATTCCGACGCTCTCATTAGGTCGATGATGATTAAATTCCGACGCTCTCATTAGGTCGATGATGGTTAAATCCTGACGCTCCCATTAGGTCGGCGATGGTTTTTATGGTTATGGGCTGACGCTTCTATTAGGTCGGCGATGGAGTTTGTGGTTTGAAAGTTGTGTTTTTGTGGCGGGAGAAGGTAACTCTGGACCGGAGGGCACTTCTCCCACAGAAAGTTCGTATTGAAGAGCTGTGGTGAAAGTTTGTGTTTGTGGCAAGTATAGTGTTTTTATGGCGGGAGAAGGTAACTCTGGACCGGAGGGCACTTCTCCCGGCCAGGCGATCTTGTGGAAAGTTTGTGAAGTTGTGACGGGAGAAGGTAACTCTGGACCGGAGGGCACTTCTCCCGTACGAGGTTAATGTTGAGAGGCTGTGGTTTGTGAAGTAGTGTGAAGAGTTAGTGATGTGAAATTGTGATGAGGAGTTGTGAGATTGTGATGAGAAATTGTATTGTTGTGGCGGGAGAAGGTAACCCTGGACCGGAGGGCACTTCTCCCGCACAAGAAGTTAGTGATGTGAAGTTGTGAGGAGAAGTTGTGTTCTTGTGTTAAGAAGTTGTATTGTTATGGCGGGAGAAGGTAACTTTGGACCGGAGGGCACTTCTCCCGCATAGAGTTTGTGTTTTGGGAAGTTGAGTAATTCTTGTGATATATGATAAATAAAGTTGCGCGAGCTATTCTAATGGTTTTCTATGATAAGTGGTTGTATTGTTTGATTTACATGTTTTTCTTATGATCGCATAGATGGTTGTTCTTATGCGAACTAATATGCTCGGAGTGCTTGTTAGTTGTGTTGTTATGGGTTATGGTTTGATTGTTCTTAGGATCTTACGATCCCATGGTGAGAAGTGTGACTGGTTGTATTTTTCGTACGATCTATATTAGCTTGAGAGTTTGTTTCGTATATGGTTGATGGCTTTTATATAAGTTTTAAATGCAGATTTGTACATATTGAAAGTTAACGAGCTGTGCAGATAGTAAATATAAAAATCGAAACGTGTTTTGCAGGAATGAAAGATTGTTTATACAGGTTGCGAGCATGTATGCAAGTCTTTCAAACAGTTGTTTCAGTGGAAAGTTGTGTGGCGGGAGAAGGTAACTCCGGACCGGAGGGCACTTCTCCCGTATGGAGTTTGTGTTGTGGAAGTTTGTGTTTTTGTGGAGGGAGAAGGTAACCCTGAACCAGGATGGACTTCTCTCGGTTATGGTATTTTACCCTTCGGGGCGAATGGTTTTGTGTTTTACCCTCATGATCGGAGGTTGGTTTCATTACCCTTTGGGGCGAGCTGTGAGCATTTTACCCTTCGGGGTGGATTGTGTGTTTTTACCATGCCGAGCGGTTGTTTTGTTACCCGTTGGGGCGGGTTGTGTGCGTTATACCCTTCGGGGCGGATGGTTTTTTTCAATAACACTTGGCGAGTTATTTTCATAGTTTTTATATGGTTCAAAGTTGTGATTGTGTTATTTTATGTGTTTGGGAGATATGTGTTTGACTTACGAGATACTATGTTCTGGTATTATGGATGGTTATGTCTGTGCGAGCTAGTATATTTTATATACGAGCTGTTTTTAGCTCTATTGGATTATTTATGATTTGTGGTGTGATTACTTTGAATCTCATGGTCTTATGAGGATAGTAAATATGATTGTGACTGGTTACGAGTTCGTGCGACCTATGTGCGAGTCAGATTTATTTGGCATTTAATTGGTTGCATTAACTTGGGGGACTACATAAGCGAGTTTTATTGAGTTGATGTGGCTTGGTTGTTTTGTTTTAATTGCATTGATGGGGGACTGAGTAGTTTTGAGTCTCATATTATTGTTATATGGTTACAAGTGTATTGTGTGTGGACTAACTGTTTTATTCGAACTCGGGGAACTGAATGGTTTTTCTAGGTCATGTGTGATTTGATGTGATTTTTGCTTGATTCGGCATATATTTTATGAGTGTGTTATGGGCTAACATTTTTGTTAGGTTGATGATGGTTTATATGGAGTGAGCTGATGCTCTTATTTAGATAAGTGATGATTTGTGGGTGCAATGGTTTACTGGCCGACCGACCTATTTTAGGTCGATGATGTCTTTATGATTTTATGGGTTTTTGTGCCTTTATGATTAACGCAATCTTGGGCCTTGATGGGCTTTTATGGATTATGGTATGGGGTCTTGGCGAGCTAAATGATTATGATTTGTGGTATGGAATGATTTTTTGATCGACCTGTTTAGGTCGAGTAAATGGCTTATGGTGTTTTGACTTTTTAAAAGCATATGATTGTATTTTCTTATATTATTGTGCTCGGTTAAAACTTGAGGCCGTGGAGGGAAGGCTTTATGGTTTTAGGTCGTCAAGTATGGAGTCTGGGGACTCGACTTGGGGACTCGCAGGTATGTCTTCTTGGACAATAAGCGAGCTCAGCGAGCTGATCTTTTTGAGGTCGCGATTTTATGTGTTAAATTCTTATGGGATGACTGATGTATATCTCGATATATCAGGTTGGATAATTGATGTAGAGTGGTGAGGTGATTTGTGCGTGTTGTGTGTTTGATTTGTTTATGATTTCATTTTTGAAATTATTGAGTCTGAATGTGATTTTAGGTCGGTGGATAAAAGTTGTGTGTTTTCAGATCGTCATATATATAGTTGTGAACTTGGTCTGGGGACTCGTGGTTCGTCTCTCGCAAGGTGATCGTGCTATCTTTAAAAGAAGTGAGCTCAGTGAAGTTGTACTTTGGCAGGTGGCAGGTACATTCTATAATTTACTGTGGAAGGATGAGTATTATAGCTCGTTTTGTTGAGCTGTGTGATTCTGATGTGTGGTTTGGTAAGGTAAAATAATGATTTACTTATGTGTTTTATTATTGTTTTTGAAGTGGTTGTTCTCTTGTAATTCTATTTTTACATGTCCTACCTGATTTTGTGCCTCAATCAGCTAGAACATGGGGGACTAGCTGATGCGGACCAAAATATTCATACGTAATATTATTGGATATATGTGAGTATTTGTGAAAGACGACCTCATTTTTCTGGAGAGGGTGTTCCTCTGGGAGGTGAGCGAGCTGGTTGGTTTCTTTGAGAAGTGGGCGAGCTGGTTTTGTAGAGTAGCGACCTGTAGTATGAGGATGAGTTCTCATATAGGGTCGTGATCTCTTGTGGTTTGAGTTGTGTACTTGAGCTCGGTTATGGGCTTTGTGAATATCAAGTCTGCGGGCTTAGTGTGAACTGTATGAAAAGAATAATGGGCCCAGGCCTATTTTATTAATTTAATGAGAGATTTATTGTTTATGGGAACTTAGCATGTGGGAGGAATCCTAATTCTAAGTCAGTTGTGTTATTTATGGAATTGTGGTAGGAGAAGGTAACCCTTGCTTGGGGAGGACTTCTCTTGTATGTATAAAAGGAGGTGCATACCTCTCATTATTTTACAAGTTGATATTGTTTTATCACATTACTGTGTGTTGAGAAGAGAAGTGTTGAAGTGTTATTCACTTATTAACTTAAGCGTCGGAGGGCCTTAACGGGCTCGAAATCCGGCCCGTTCGAGGCGTTGTTTTGCCGGAAAGGCGAGATCGCTTGGAGGATAATTGAAGATTTTGGAGTTCGCTGTGACGTATTTGGAAGCAGTGTCAGGTCGCTGATCTCTTTTGAGATTAGTACCCCTTTATTTGGTGGTTCAACTTTTTGGACTTATCAGTTAGTGACGTATTGCAAGGTGAAACTGTATACATGAGATAACAAATGCATATTAGGAACATTACATATCGCATAAATGTGAATCATCATATGTCAGCAACTTAGAAAGGCTTGGATCTCGAACTGACCGACATCTTCGTGAGCCATATCATTACTTGAACTATGAGGTTCGTGGTTACTTTAATTTATATTTCCAGGTATAATTTCATAATCCTCAACTATTTAATATTTTAAGCATAGTTCCAAAAGGTGTTGGGCATTGGCTAGACGGCAGATTGGACCTATCGCCTAGGCAAGTCTGGGCAAAATTTAAACAACCTAATCAAATTAAATATGTAGACGGTTAAGAGGAGTTTACTATTTACACGAGATTAATCGGAGCTAGGCGTGAATTATTAGAACAATGCAGTTTAAGTGCAAATAAACTGAAAAGAAAATTAAAGAAATGTGTGATATGGTGAATAACATGGGCAAAATGCAAAATAATTATTGAAGTCGACTTATTGGTAAGCTGTAAACTTATAAACTATATAGTTGATAATAAATAGCTAATGCTTTATTTATATCAAATCTCAAGAACTATGCGAACGCCATATGGGTTGCTCCAACTAAATGAGGAAATCCCATCTTCACATAAAATTAGTAAAAGCATTGCCAGTCGAATGAGGCACTTCTAACTCATACGTCATAAACTCTTTTTTTTAAGTCATTTTACATTTAAAAGGTAAAGTAAATAAGTAAATAATAAATAATGAATTGGATATTGAGTGCACAAAATGAGTCATTATACTTAATAATTTAATTTATCTCATTTCATCTAATTAGTACGTACTAATATATATCATCATTAATAACTGAAATCTAAATTCTAAAATGAAAAACTAAACAACAAACCGAAGGTTATATATATCATCACGTATAACTAACATATGATCAACATATATGATTAGATGATGATAACTATAGGATGCACCTACCAAGATGCCCCGAGTCCATAAAGTAAATTTGCGCACAAAATTATTATTATTTACTTTTTATTTAAGAAAATTAGTTCTTTCTCCATTTGTCATAATATCTAATATCACACTGAAACTATGAAGCACAGCCGAGTCGTAAGTTTGCGCACAAAATTATTATTATTTGCTTTTTATTTAAGAAAATTAGTTCTTTCTCCATTTATCATAATATCTAATATAAACTATGAAGCACAACACATGGTTATATTTAAAGAAGTTTGCCTAAACTTATAAGCTCTTCGATGAGAGTTATACGATGTCTTGAATAGCTTACAAGCTCTTTAAATATGTTTTGTAATGTTTTTTAAAAGAACTTGGTAGACTTTCACAATAAAATGTTATGAACTTATCTCAACTTATTTTAACTACTTCCTTTGATTTTAATCATTTTAATAACAGATATGTCATTATAACATCTTAGTATTTCTACCATTTATTCTATTTGAACATATTTCAACAACTTATATTTAAAATAAATCTAACATCTTAAGATCTCAAAATCATCTTATATATATATATAAGATCTTTTAAATAAATAAAGATGAACACCTTGTACACTTAAAATGCTTTCAAAATAAACTCGAACTTAAGATTCCATTTTGAGAAGCATAAATTCAAACTTTAGATTCTACTATGACCTGCACTATAAAAAGTCTTAAAAGATAATTTTTATATATCTTCATAATGTCGTGAGTGCGCGATTCTTCATCAGATCAGAACCGTTTCTTCAATTTAAGGTTATAAGTATTAAAAAGAATGAACGAATATAAATATAGATAGAGCAGGGTCATGATATCGTGAAGGAACTGTGGTCATTTCCAATAATATTATCCACAAAATGCAGTTGAAAATCTGCAAGGAGTAAAATATAATAATAATAATATAGGGCATATGCATTTCAATGAAAATAGAACCTTAATTTGGAATAACACGAAAGAAAATACTTGAAAGAATATTATCTCAAACTCGACTTGTTCAATTGTTTATGCTATTACGCGTGGAGCAATAATTTAGAAGGCGATAATGGAATTCCCCAGTTCTATCCGCAAGCATCTGGTTCAATTTTGTCCCCATTTTAAACAAAGTCGAACCACTTGACGCTGATATGCATGAATATGGACGCATTTAATCGCTATTCATTAATTAAATTACTGAGCCCACAAATCGCCATCAACAAAAACCCAAATGAGAATGCATCACCCATCAGTTTACCAAACAATCAAGAGCCCCACCAGCCCCAGCTGAATAGCAAGAGATGAGTGCATAAAATTATGTTGGAGACCAAAACCGTGGTTTGAATTTAATATGCAATTTTATTTTTATTTTATTGGGTTGGACTTTGGCGATGATATACGAATATTAGTGGATTCAATTGCGTGATTTATCTAAGAGCTCGTTTGTACTATTATTCGTTTGAGATTTTAAATATTAGTATTCATAAATTTAAGGGATTTATAATTATATGAATAGTAAAAATTTTAATTTGTTATAAAATTCGAAATCATTTACTTTATTCAAATCATGTTTGAAAAGTAGATGAGAATGTAATATTGATGTTGTATTATAATATTATATTTAATAATATTAAATTATTTAATTGTAAGATACTATTGATCGAGTATTTCTTTTTTTGTGTTTTAAAACAAATAAGTATTTGATATTCACAATACCAATTCGGTATTTCGAACCTTAGGATAAACAGGTCCTAATTGAAAGTGCTCTTAGTTCAGTTTGGTAGAATGTGGGTCTCCAAAACCCGATGTCTTAGTTCAGTTTGGTAGAATGTGGGTCTCCAAAACCCGATGTCATAACTTCAAGCGTGATTTTTTTCTTGGTAGATTGAAATTAGACCTGAATGGATCGAATAGTTATTATAATTTGATCTCATGGCTTAAAGAAAAAGGGGAGGTCAATTAAAAAAAAGTGTTAATTAATCAAAAATGATATGATCACCATGCTTGTATTGTAAAATAAAAAATATATATATATTAATTAATCAAAAATGCAACTGATCACTATGCTTGTAATGTAAATACCCAGTTATGAAAAATCCAATCAAAGTAATATGAATTAGACCTAACATTTCCGATTAAAAGAACTTCAATCATTTCGATTTTTTTGAAAATGAGGAATTTACCTAATAGCATCTGTTAGAAGCTATGAATAGGCTTATGAACAAAATTTAAAAATATATATAAGATTAAAAAAAATAATAATAAATAAATAAAAAAAAATAAAGGCCCCCACCACCACTTACCTTATAAAGTTGGATCTGATTTTTCCAACTCGACACAATTGGTGTGGCAAAAATATCCCCACCCCTTATGTCCCTGTCCATTTTCTATTGAGTACTGTCCATCAACATTAAAGTCATAAAAAATCACTTAGCGTTGTTCTACAAAACCAAGTGCATATTTGGTTTGCAAGCAATCATAGAATTATATGTTTCGTCTATTGAGTGAGATAATGTTGACTTGTTAAGAAGTGCTTTTATTTTGATATATGTTTGGTTGAAATGCACTTCGATACTTATTCAACATGCAGCGAAAGAACTCCGAGCCAAGGTTTTGAGAGCTGGATCGTTTGCATCAGTGAAGCAATATGTCCATTAATTCAAAAACTCATCCACAGTTAAAATGTAGTCAAATTGGCAATAATTAATTAATTTTTATACTATATAATATTTTAAGTAATAGAATAGTTTAAAATTGTGAAAAATCAAGATTTAGAAATTTATATAATTGACTAAATTGTGCACTTTATATTAAAAATATTTTTTATTACATTGAAAACAAATTGATATTAAAACTGAAAAAAAAAATATGTGCACTGTTTTGATCGGTTCTCTCACAAACGATTTCAAGAAAAGAACCGGATCAGTGAGAGAACCGATTCTCTCATTTTTTTTCTAATGGACTTGTGCCTAAACGTCCATTTCTGATGTTCAATACAAAATATCAAATGGGTTTCAAAAATTCCCCAAAACATTATGGGACCACTCAATTGTTGAGATTGCATCAATGTTTGGAATTTTGAATAATCAGTTTTCTGCCAACCAACCTTAAATGTAAAAATAGAAATATCAGTAATACAAGAATTCATTAAAATGGATAGTACATGAATAGAATAGGCCACAGCACAAGATAACAAAAATAAATGCAATAGTAAATCGACCATACTAGGATAATAAAAGGATGAGAAATATGGAATTAGAATTATCAAAAGTACAAAGGAACATTGCCCACAGATACTGAGCTGGGTTTTCTTTTGGTACAGCCCAGATTTAAAAAAAAAAAAATGAAATCTCATGTTGTAATAATCAATAAATGATTAAAATTGATTACATCTTTTGAAAAAAATTTAAAAATATTAAATCCATAAACCTTCCAAACTCCAGCAATTGCTGCTACCTTTCCCACTCCGCCACCAGCAAAAGAAGAAAAAGAGCGCAAAAATCTTTATATACTTTCCTAAAAAAGTCGCGCACCTGTTTGGCTTAGCTTTAGACTACGAGCTGATCAAGTCTCATCTGCTCGAGCCAAGCTCCCAACACAGAGTGATCGACCGAGTCAGTTTGAGTTGAAGAATTATTAGCAGTATTCAAACACTCACCGGATGGCGCTGCAGCAGCAGCAGCACCAACACCACCGCCACCAGCAACCGCCACAGGTGCTGCTGCTGCTGCTGCTGCTGCTTGCTTGTCCGCCGTCATCTCAGGTGGTGATTCTTTCACTAGTGATTGGACCCACGACAAGTCCGGCTCCTCACCCTCGTTTTTCATCTCAAACGAAGAGGACCTATTCAGACGACCTCCACCAACAGACCAATCAGCTTTCCCATTCGGGGACCCCCACTTAGACGATGACCAGGCAGCGTTAGGGGATCCGACGGCATGGGGCCCGCGCTGGGACCCGAGTTCCCGTGAGCTGAGGCTACGCATCTGCAGCTGCTGCCTCTCACGCTGGGCGATAGCCGATAGACGGGCGCTCATTGGCGACCCGGGCTCCAAGCTTCTCGGCGACATGCGTGGGGATGACGATGACATGGCAAAAGAACCCTGCAGTAACGGGTGCTCGACGTTTCTAGGAGAAAAAACGTTGTTGGTGTTAATCGGAGACAGCATGCTCTGCTGCTGCTGCTGAAACTGGTTAAGAACGGCCGATTTGTGCGAGGGAGAGAACGACGCGCCAAACGCCGCCTGATCAGAAAATCTCGGAGACGAGGCGATCTCTGCGGTAAAAAGCTCCTCAAGATTCGAAGGAGTCAGCGTCGTCTTGGGCCGGTTCAACATTGCAGAATTGGGCCGCGGCTGCGAAAAGCATGCCATGTCGTTCATAACCAGCTGCTGGGCCTCGTAATCCCGAAGCAAGTTGAGCTCCTCTGGTGGGATGTCACGTGCGCTTAGGGAGGACCTCAGACGGCTCGACTGGAGATTGCTACCGGGAAGATGAAGAGTCGGCACGTTTGGCTGAGGCCAAGCCGGGGACGAATGAGACATCCCATTCCCCGCCGTAGGCGACATCCCGTTTCCAGTCGGGGAGCCTGGGAAAATACTCAAGGCCGACGCCATGTCCATGAAGCTAGCAGCCGAGGCTGCCGATCTCGGGGATGGGAGGCCTGACCCGGTAGATACGTACAACGGGCGAAGCTCATCGTGGGTGTGGGCAAAAAAGCAGACCTGCCTCGCGCAGCTTGTCCCGTCCTTGCAGAGGCGAGTCCGGTACTGGGCTGGGTGGAGCCAGCACTCAAACACGCCGTGCGCGTACTCGCACATGTCCCCACGCCTGCACGCCCCCTTCCGGAAATCGGGACATGGGACGCAGCTGTAGTGGAATTTCCGCGGGTCCCGTCTCCGAGCGTTCTCCCCCGGGTGGACAAAGGGGCACTCGGTCCAATCATGAGAATAGGCCCTCGAGCACGGCCTCACCTTGAAGGAAAACATCCGGAACTCATCAGTTGAGTAGATGCTGTTTCGGATATCGGGTAGAGACGGGTCGACAGGGTACTGCTTCTTCTCCGAAACAGAGTGAGCCGCATTAGCATCCCCGAGCTTAGCCTCGTAGGACGGCGAAAACGGAGACCGACTTTCCGGTGAGGACGATAAAACGGGCGAAGAAACATTAGAACTAGTAACGGACACCCGTAAATTACACTCACCGACCGACCCATCGGAATTATTATTCATAAGCAAGTCCTCGATCGCTGATTTGCCGCCCGGAAGCTTCGGTGGGACCACAATCACGTCGGCCGGGCGGCGGTTATTAGCATCGACTACATTCGGATCGGCTCCGGCGGATAAAAGCAGCTTTATGACATTGAAGGCGTCGATCGAGCCTCCGAAGGCAGCGCAATGGAGAGGCGTCCACTTGTCGAGTCCGCACGATCTGTTGAGATCGACTTCGGGCAGAGCAACTATTAGCTTCAGCACGTCGAGGCTGCCGTAAGCGGCGGCAACCATCAGTGGGGTCCGCTCTTCCTGTGTAATCTGTTTTGAATTTATCTTGCGGACATACCAGAGTCCGGGTTCGTCGACACCGGACAAGTCGAGCTCGATGGATCGCTTGAAAGATTCGATATCGTTGTTGGCGGCAAATTCGAGCAAGCTGGAGAAGGAGTCACATGTCTCGGCGGATAATTTGTTCAGGTCCTTCATGTCGTTGGGTGTTTTGGCAGGAGCTCCTTCGGAAGTAGAAGAATTTAGGTTGGATTGCTCCGGCCCACTGCACATACTAGAGTCAACTGCAAGTCAACCAACGTTTTTAAATCATATTGAGTGTTTTTAATTCCATGTATGCCCTAAAAGAATTGCACCTAAGAAGAAGAATAACCTCACAAAATAAAAATAATAAAAACCAGGAAGTGAAATTTGAAGATTAGGTATTTGGGGAGATAATTTTAGAACTCAAAGCCGAAAAGCAAGAGCACGCGATTAATTTTATGCAATACCCCACATATGCAATAATATGTTTTACTATCCTCAAAGAAGAAAATAAGATAACAAAATGAACCTTGTGAATATATGATGGACAAAACTGCTCTATTGAGAAAGAAGATCCGCAAATTTTTCATTACAAAAAAGGAAGAAAAAAAAAGTCATCAAGTGGAAACAAATAAGCACGAAGTTCACTTATAGTCATCAAAATACAAATTTCCTAAGGACAATATTCAAGGAGAAGCCAAAAATAGAGTCTAACTTTGCAGTCCATTCAAAAGGCGAATAATTCCAACATGCTAAATGATATACCTTATGAAAACGAATCTTCAAGTGCAAAAAGGCATTTATTCACCAGTTTCACACAACTGTAACTATATTCAAGATCCACGAAATAAAACTGAAGTAATCGATTAAAACAATACACTTAGCATAAAAAATGTAAAAACGAAAAAACATATATTTATAATATATGTAAAAAAAAAAAAGCATAATCATCATCAAATCACAAAGAAGACGAATCAAGTTCAAAAGTCAGGTAAATCGTATTTAACACTCCGAAAAGGCTTTTAAATCAAAAAAAAAAAGTCATACAGTATACAACAAAGCAGATCAGTTCGAATTGAAGTCAACGACTACTCAATCCAGTAGCTAAACTGAAAAAATAAAAAAAGAAAATAAATAGAACAAAAAGAACTCACCAAATATCCCCAAAATACAAAACTTTCGCCCGAGATCTGCAAGCGGATCATATCACTCGCTCATTAATCAATTAAAAGAAGAGCAAAAGAACATAAAACTGACAAAATCAGAAACAGAATACGCGATCTTCATGGTACAGATTTACGAGATACGTAAAGAATGAACAAATAGAAAACGCGAAGTCCTTACGCATACATACAGAGAGAGTGTGTATGTATAGGTGGAGGAGGAGAGAAGAAAAATCGAGAGAAAGCGAAATGAGGGGAAGCTTGTTTTGTTCCGCGGGTTTAGAGAGAGAAAGTGGTTTAGGTGTACCCTAGAGAGAGAGTGTGGTTGTGGAGCGGTTTTGAAATTGAAATGGAGAATGGAAATGGACTCCAAATTGAAATGCAAATGGATATGAAATGACGTTGAAATGCACGAGAAATGCAGTGGGAATGAGAGTCAAGTTTGGGGGTGGGGTCCATTGGAAAGGAAAAGGAGTTTTGGACGGTGTGGCTATGTTTTGTTTAATTTTACTTTCCTATTTTTTATTTTTTTTTTCTTCCTATATTCTACTCTTTTTCCCGTCAATTTAGAGAGAAATGTTCGAATTTGATTATTAAGATCATTAGTTTATTGCATAAAAATACATGAACTTTTGAGGTTTTCTCAATTTAATCACAATTTTTTTAATTGTTTCAATTCCATTCATATGCCATTTATATTTTTTCAGTTCGATTCGATAAATGTTGTCACATCCCACTTACATGTTTAGTTTGAGTTTGATTATTATGTGAAGTCGATAATTAAAAGTTACCATATACTTTCTAGTCACAAGTTAATTACCATTTAGTAGATTATTTAATAAAAAATAAGAAATCCTATATAATAACTTATCTACTCTCATTTAATATGAGGGTACTAAATATATTTTAGTTTTTAATAAAGATTTTAAACATAGTTTGGTTAATAAATAACAATAGTTTGAAAAATTTTAAATTAAGAGTAACATTAATTCTTAAAATAATAATTCTTTTCAAACAATAAAGAGAAGCCAAAAGTTAATTATTTTGAGACGGTGAAGTATATTGATATAAATGTCGGTGAAATGAATAGTATAATTAAGAAAGATGAATGACCGGAGCTCCTGCAACGCCATCGAAAAATCGATCGATTAAAAAAACAAAAGTAAAAATCGATCGATTAAAAAAACAAAAGTACATGAATGACTTACAAAAATTGTAAAGTACATGAATGACATTGTCATAATTCAATTGCAAAAATTTCAAAAGTTAGTGTATTTTTTGTAATTGACTGTTTTTATGCAAGTATAAATATAATTGTTTGGTTATGCCCAAATTATCAATTTTGGTTCCATTTTTAAATTATGTCATTTTATTGTGCGTATTTTATTCACATATTGGTTTCACATAAGTTGCACATATTCGAACACGAACTTGAGACACTACACGATATGAATATGAGTTTACGCTTATTTAAAAAGTATAGGACACAACACCACTTGTATACGTTTATAATATAAATAATTATTAATATATTATTTTCTATAAATATTAAATTGTACAAATATTTGTTTTTAATCATATAAAATAATTACAAACTCATTCACATCAATTGATGAAACTCAAGTAAAACGAAAATAACCATTAAAATGAAAAAAACGTGTCGAAGACATGTTCAAACCGTGACCCCACGTGTCTGGGTCGTGTTCACTGTTGGAAAAATCTTTAATAAAAATAAAGAAAAAGAGAACATGTGTCGAGTGTGTGTTTGCTATTTTCGTGTTTTGATTTCATTATTGCATAAGTGATTTATGAACGTTTATGCATGTTTAAGTTGTGATTTATTGACAAACTTTTTATAAACAAAGCTAGACTTGAAGCATGCTTCAAGTGGGAACTGTCTCATCCATCTGACCAGCGTGACCGGTCGATTAGTGGCCATGATTAAGACGCACATAAACCGAGCTATTCCCGGGGAAAAAAGGTCAGAGGGCCATATTGGAATCGTGGCCATCAACAAGCACTATGTCTTCCTTATTATAATATGTGATAATTGAAAAACAATAGAGGGTAACAAATGAACTCGCTTTGAGCTCTATCTTCTGGTGTGGGGCTCTCATCTAATCAAATAAATGTCATAGTATAGTAGAGTAGAATGTGCACTACCTTCACATGAAGTGGAAGCTGCCTGTTCAAAAACTAACTAGGCGGAAATGAACTAATCGAGCGTGATAGAGCAAAGACTAAGCGAAGTGGGACTAATAGCTTGATAAACTAAAATTCAAGTTGTTCTTTGCTAATGATTGCCACATATTCAAAGGAGGTGGAAGACGAATGGAAGATATTGATCATGGAGTAGATGTTTACATCATTCATAGGTGAAGTATAATCAAAATTCGGAAAAATTAGTACTCATATGATATCTCTTGAAATTCCAGTTGGCTACTATGATAGGGTACCAACATTAATAAAGACAAGCGTTGATTGAGATAGAAATTAAATCTCAATAACAATGTAAAGCCATTCATTTGAGGAGTGGCACAAATATGAAGGCCCAAAAGAGCCAGAGGTTTGAACTCGGAAGAATGTTGAATGAAAAGAACAAAGAGGTTGAAAAATTGAAGGGGAAGAGCCACGATTAAACAAGAAAAATGGAACTGAGAAGTTAATATCTATTCCTAATTCTCTTACTTCTTCTACTTCTTTACCTTTTTTCATAGAGACTACAAAAGAAAATTTTGGATAATTAATTCGAAAGTTTTTAGATATTTTACAAAAATCCAATTTAACATTCCTCTCGTTGATGTTGTGCAATAGATATCAAATAATGCAAAGTTCTTGAAGGAAGTAATTGATAAGAATATAAAAATTGGGGCTTAAAATTTGAATCTCATTGAGGAGTGTAGTGCAATAATTCAAAAGAAGATTCCTCTCAAATGTAATGATCCGGGAAGTTTTACGATTATTTGTGTCATGGGGGAAAATTTATTTGAGAATGATCTTTGTGATCTTGGAGCAAGGATAAATTTAATGCCATTGTCATTTTTTAAAAAGTTAAAAATTGGAACTAAATCGACCACTATTGCGCTTCAGATGATGGATAGATCTTTAACATACCCACAAGGTATAGTTGAAGATGTGCTTGTAAAGTAAACGAATTCATCTTCCTTGTGGATTTTATGGTTATGGACATAAAGGAAGATAAGGATGTGTCGTTAATACTTGGGCGTTTGTTCTTGACCATAGGAAGGGTATCTATTGGCATACAAAAGGGAGAACTCACATTGTGTGTCATGCATATAGTTTTTAATATATATCGTGCTATGAAGTTTTATGATAATGATTTTCAAAGAGTTAAATAATGTAAAATGAAGACATTGTTGACACTTGTGTTATAATGAATTGATTATGTTTTCAACTAAGGGTTCGTTAGAATTTGTTTGCACGAATCTCTCTTTTCAAGTACTATTAGAGATTTTGATAATAATGATATTTTCAACTATGTAAATGATTTAAATGTTTTATAGGAAGTATTCAAAAAAGATGTAAATTTCGTTGAACTAAAGAGGTTAGGAAGTAAGATGGGAAAGTGGAGTCAATAGATAAGAAAAGTCCCATTTTATAATTGAAGACATTACCAGGTCATTTGAAATATGACTTTCTTGGTGAGAACGACACGTATCTGGTAATTGTTTTGGCGTATCTCTTTAATTCCGAGTTTAATAGATTTTTGAGATTATTGAGAAACATAAACCGACTATAGGATGTCAAATTTCAAGTATAAAAAGGATTACCCCGTCTATTTGTATGAATAAAATCTTGTTAGAAGATGTGTATAAACTTTGTATGCAAAATCAAAGATGGTTAAACCCGATCATGCAAGAAGTACTAAGAAAAGAAGTTCTTAAGTTGGTTAGATGCGTGAACTATTTTTTCTATTTCTGACAGTGAGCAGGTAATTCCTACTCAAGTTGTGCCTAAAAAATAGGAGTAACTGTAAATAAAGATGATAAGAATGAATTGAAAGCTATTAGGTCAGTTACTGGTTGGAGAGTTTACATTGATTATCGTATACTGAATGCGGCTGTTGAGGAATTTATTCTTGGCAATAATTCATATTTTGTTATTTGTCTTTCTTGGGCACAAAATAAGTTAGGAAACTAGATTTAGGACTTTATTTGTTTCCTAGTTTATGTACGAGACTTTATTTAGTTTTCTAAATTGTGTTTAGGATTTATTTTACTTATTTACCAAGTTTAGGATTCTAGATTGTCTATTTAAGACAAGAGAATCCTAAAGCTTGTTATAACTTTTGGACGCACGGATTTTGGAGCAGAACACGACGCACGGCAATGCAAGACACACAACAAGGAAAGAAGAAGAAAATGACTTGGAGCCATTGTTCTAAATCAACAAGCTATTCAAAGTTGTGTGACCAACGGAGAAGAGCTTTTCAACCTAGGCGACAAGTATTTAGTATCAAGTTTTTGATATTTTAGTTTTAATATATTACTTAATATTCTTGTATTGATCGAACAAGAAAGTAATATAGTTTTCGGGTTTGCACACCCAAGTTCACAAGTATTTTACTTATGAACTGAATTTTATTTGCTGTGTTCATAATTTAATTTTCGCTGCATAATTCTCGATTAACTCTGGTTGATGTTGTTAACCAGTGTTGGCTAACATTGATAAACAACATCACAAACTGAGACTTATTTTCAATACTATAGACCTTCAAATTTTACAGCGGCAACTCAAAAAGATTATTTTCCACTTCACTTTATTGATCAAATGCTTGATAGGTTGGCGGGTGAGTATTATTGTTTACATGATGGCTACTCCGGAGTACAATTAAATTATGATTGCACCGTAAAATCAAGAAAAGACCACATTTACATGTCTGAATGGTACTTTTTATTTTTGTCACATTTCATTCGGTTTATGCAATGCCCTAACTACTTTTCAAAGACGCATGATGGCAATTTTCTGGGTTGATTTAGAGTATTATGGAAGAATTTGTGGATAATTTATCAATTTTTGGTTCTTCTTTTGAACATTGCTGGAAAATTCTAACCAAAATATTACAAAGATGTAAGGAAACCAGTTTGGTCCTCAACTGGGAGAAGTGCCACTTTATGGTACGTGATGGTATAGTCCTTGGCCATTGAGTCTACATGTTTAGAAGTTGATCGAGCTAAGATTATGTCTATGGAGAAACTTCCACCTTTACCGAATGAGAAGTCTGTAAGCAGCTTATTAGGTCATGACGATTTTTATAGGAGGTTTGTTCATAACTTTTCAAAAATTACTATACCCCTATATCATTTACTTGAAAAAGATACTTCATTTGATTTTATTGATAAATGTATGTATACATTTCGACTTTAAATAAGGTATTGGTGAGTGTCCCGATGCTTGTGACACCCGATTGATAACAACTATTTGAATTGATGTGAGATGCAAGTGACATAGTGGTTGGAGTAGCTTTAGGATAGAAGAGAGACAAATTCTTCAGAGTAATTTATTATGCAAGTAGAACTCTCGATGCTGCCCAATCCAATTATACCAAGACTAAGAGAGAGAGATGTTGGTGGTGGTATACGCTTATGAAAATTTTCAATCCTATTTGATAGGAATAAAACAACTGTACACAGACCAAGCGGCTACTCGACATTTGTTTCAGAAGAAAGATGTGAAACTAGTATTAATTGTGTGGAGTATCTTGCTTAAGAATTTGAAGTGGAGATTAGGGATCGAAGGGGATGTGAGAACGTAGTGACATATCATCTTTCTTAACTTGAGAGTTTGGTAGAAGATGAAAGTCAAAAGGTACCCATTAACCAAGATTTTTGGGATGAACATATTTTGTATGTCGAGTTAAAAACTGCCTCTTACGCTGACTTCTTGGTTGTCGGTGTTATTCCCCCTGATTTAAGTTTTTATTAAAGAACAAGAAAATTTCATGATATAACTTTTTTGATGTGTGAATGACCCTTTTTTGTTTATATGGTATGGTGATACAATGACACGAAGATGTACTCCTCAAGAAGAATGGAATTACATAATTAATCAATGTCATTCATGACCAAGTGGAGGCCAATTTACAGCAAACCGACGCTAAGAAAATCTTACACAATGGTTTTCATTGTCTTTCTATTTATAAAGATTGTATTAACTTTGTTCAACATTGCGACAGATGTCAAAGAATGGGAAACATATCAAAAAGGCATGAGATGCCTTTAACCAACATCATACAATTTAAAATTTTTGATGTTTGGGGAATTGACTTCATGTGGCCATTTCCGAATCATATGAGTAGAAATGCATCTTATTGATGGTGGATTATGTGTCACGATGGACGGAAGCCATTCCAACAAGGACAAACAATGCCAAAGTGGTGTTAGGGTTCTTTCAAAGAAATATCATAACTCATTTTGGAGCACCGAGAGCTTTGTTCAGAGCACCGAAATCTTTGATAAGTGATGGGGATCACAATTTTGCAATAATTGGTTGGAGGCGACACAAAAGAAATATTGAGTCAAGCATCGAATAACCATGGTTTACCACCCAATTGCAAATGGACTAGGGTAATTAACCAATAGAGAAATCAAACAAATCCTTTGGAAAGTTCTTGTAAATCGGAAGGATTGGTCGACACAATTGAATGACGCATTGTGGGAATACAGAACGTCATACAAAAAACCTTTGGGGATGTCACCATGTCAACTGGTTTTTAAGAAATCTTGTCATATATTAGTTGAATTAGAGAACAAAGCCTTTTGGGTCATAAAGAATATTAACTCCGACTTCAAGACGGCTGGAGAAGAAAGGAAACTTCAACTTAACGATTTAGATGAATTCCGGGTCAAAGCGTTTGAGAGTTCGCGATTATACAAAGAAAGAACCAAACAATTTCATGATAAGAGAATTCTGAAACGAGAATTTAAGGCGGGAGATAACGTAGTTTTGTTTAATCCTCATCTCAGGTCATACTATGGCAAGTTGAAGTCAAAATGGTCTAGTCCTTTTGAGATAAAAATTTTTGTTGAAGAATGGAGCCACCAAGTTAATTTCAAGAGATGGGATTACGTTTATAGTGAATGGTCAAAGAATTAAAACGTATTACGTAGGGCAAAGAGGAACAACATTTGCAATTTATTTGGAAATTCCTTACAGAAAAGACGTCGTAATACTAAGTGTTGGTTGGGAGACAAACCAACGAATGTAAGATACATAGGTAGTAAAAAAACTTAAAAATTGAATAATCTCATTTTTTGGACTTGTCGCGACCCCAATAGCGACTGCTACTCAGGTCATTTATGTGTGTTTTTTTTCTAGGCATGTCTTTTTAACACTAGTAGCGACCGCGATATAGATCATTATTGGGTGTCATTTTTATGGCAAATAATCATGACCCCAATCGTGATTGAGTCACAGAATGCCTATGAAAGGGTAGAAAACACATAAGATTTTTTTCTCCTAAAATCCTGCCTTTCTCGACCATGAGCTCCTTCCCCCTCTGGAAAGTTTTTAAATTTCTTCGAAAAAATTCATCAAATTCAAGTTCTAAGCACACCACAACATCACTCTCTCACTTTCTGATCATTAAATTCCATCAACAATGTATGAGTTCCCATACCTCTTAATTAGGGTTTTTCAAGTTTGGGATTTGGAGGATTTGGGGATTGGTAGAAATTATGTATATACACTTGTTTATTAATGATTATTATTGTATATAATGATGATTTGTTTGAGTTTGAGATTGGGCTACTACAAATATTGACTTTAGGAGCGAATGTTCTTGGAGGAACTTTATCAAACACTCGATATGCAACCTTATTCCTGAAACTTTGAAGCATGTCGTGATGATTAAAACATGAATTCCTTGATTTTGTAGCCTTAGATTGGATAATTCATTAGTTTTGGGGATAGTTTGATATACGATGATATTTGGACTTGATTACTAGCAATATCTCTTATACCGTAGGCATGTTTTGCATGGTTAAAAGTTTCTTATATGAGCATTGAGTCCATAGTGAGTATTAAGATCTATTGATAATGAACTAAATGAATCGAATATATACACTGAACCAGAGTTTTTGGTTGTAGGAAATGTCGTCAAGGCAAAGATCGAACTGACAGGGAGACATTTCTATATGATATCAAAGAAAGGGAGTGTGCACTAAATCTGGATACTGATTTAGCATTTCTCGGAATTCATATTATCTCACTTAAATACAGAAAGAGGTAGGATAGGCTAAGCAAATGGAGAACCAACCGACAAAATATGTAAGCTCTACGTGCATGTAAGCACTAGGAATCGACAACGACATCAATTAAATCTTAAATCCAACAGGATGGGATAATGGATTCATGAGAAATCATTGGATGACATTTGACATTTGAAATTGCAATTCCTAAGTACGCTTTCACTTGTTAGAGAAACAGAGGCAGAGAAACTATTTTGCATGTAATTGTGGTATTTTTCTCGTGTTTTTAATTAGGGTTTTATGTTATTTTTAGTAGTTTTGAGTCAAGTTTTGTTAGGTTATTCATTTATTTTCTCATTTTGTTATTTTTCGTGTTTCTTTTTTATTTTATACTTAATTTGGTTAAATGGGTTCAATTAATTTGAGGTTTGGTGTAATTCTTGGGTTCTTATATTCAAAATTTCTATTTCATAGGTAAAGGCATTGAGGACCAAAGTTCAAGCCAAGGCGTGTCAAAATCGGTGCCAAGAGCAAGCTTCAAAAATGGCCAAACATTTTGGAATGCTAGCCAAGGCGTGCCACGCGAAGCCAAAACTCACGCCAGGCCCATTGGTGCATGCCAAAACCTGAGCCAAAACTCGCGTCAGGCAGCGCACAGCACGCCTAGCGCTCGCAACACCCGCATGCCAGCCAAAGCCGCCCGGCGCCTGCGGAGTCCCTCCTGCACGCCTGCGAACTCCCGCCCAGCACGCCCGCGCACTAGGATCGGCAGATCCCGCCTGCAAGCCAACGTCCAGGCCCCAGGCCCCAGCCCCCAGCGCCCAACTCCCAAGCGCGCCCACCTCGAGCCAAATCGAGCCGAATCAATCCCAGGGTCGAGCCAAGTGGCTAGGAAGGTCAACACGGGTCAATTTTGGTCAAACCCGGGAATTTCAAGCCTTTAAGGCTAATTTGACCCATTTAACCCCAATTAAACCTAGTATAAATAAGACACTTCTCTCATTTTGTAAAAATTCCACTCTCCTCCCAACCCATGCTTGGGTTCGGGATTAAATTTCTCTCTCTCTCTAGTTTTTAGATCTATTTTATCTCTCTAGTTCTTAGATTTAATTTTAAACTTTTCCTTGGGTTTGTAAGCTCAAGAAGAATTCAAGACATCACTTGGATTTTATTTTTGCTATTTCATTTCAAGTTTGTTGTTCCTTTCCTTAATTCAAGTAAGCTTTCTTTTAATTTCATGCTTGTTCTTCATTTTATGAATTTTGCCTTAGCCCTTAGATTTCTTGTTTGATCTTGTGAATTGACTATGAAATCTACGTGAGTGACACATCTAGACCATAGATCGAGTCCTTGATCGTTTTTATTTTGAGTATTTCATATGCTTATGTTTGTTCTCCAATTTATGCATTTTGCCTTAACTATTAGAATTGTTGTTTGATCTTGTGAATTGGCTATGGAATCTAGGTGAGTGGCACACCAAGATCATAGATCGAGTCTCGAATCATTTTTATTTTGAGTATTTCATATGCTTTATTTTGGTTTTTATTTTCATGCATGGTTTTATGTTGAATCCTAAATCTACTCTTTGTTTCTTGTTGTTTTTTGAAAAGTTTAAAATTTTCAAGTCAACTTTTATCACTCTTTCTATTGGTGCTTTCAATTTTTGCTAATTTGCATTATTTCCAA
Source organism: Phtheirospermum japonicum (assembly GCA_014905375.1). NCBI lineage: Eukaryota > Viridiplantae > Streptophyta > Magnoliopsida > Lamiales > Orobanchaceae > Phtheirospermum > Phtheirospermum japonicum. Next base: position 487,085 of record BMAC01000267.1, on the reverse strand, counting down.
TTTTATGATCATGCATGCATGGTTGTACTTTAGGTTTTTTTAAGTTGTACTTGGTGAAACTTTGCTTTTACTTGCATATTTTTTATTCTTGCTTGCTATTTCAATTTTGGCACACGCTCGAGGCATCCGACCAACTTGCATTTTACATTTCCTAGTTAGTTTATTTTTATATTTTTTTTTGTTTTCATTTATATTTCAAGCTAAAAAACCCTTGATTCTTACATAGCAATCGAATTCCGATAATACCAAGCCATGAACCCACTTTTCTTATTTCAACACCACTAAAAATCTACAAAACAGAAACCTACAAGGTTGACTTTCTAATTGGGCAATGATTTTCATTTCCTCACAATCGAGAAGCTCAACAAAATCCTGGCATATAAAGTGGAGGATTCTACACTAAGCACCCATATGCCTTTAACTTGAACAACTCTTGGTTTCAAATTACAAATGCAAAGGGCATGAAGAGGCCTGAGGAATTCTTATTGTACACTTCAAGAGAATCAAAAATCCAAAACCCGGTGTTTTGATATATGCAATGGGTCATGGATTCTATGATATTTGCAAGACCTGAGATGGATGAGATAAAAGGTGAAGAGGTCTTTATATTGTGGTGCATGTTAAATGAGGTAAAATTTGATGTGGGAGCAGTGATTTGTGATGATATTTAGCAGCAAGCATGAATGAACTGTGGCCCTATTTGCATCAGAGGGATGATAACTTCGATTGCAAGCGTCAAGGGCATTCACTTGGGTGGTTTCCCTTAGAAAAATAGATATAGACATCGACCTCTTAAAGAGGGAGATGATGATGATGACTCAAACTGAATATATGTACTGGTTCCAGCAATAGGGGGAGACAGAAACCCTCTTACGTATACTATTCTTACTACACCAGAAGTTTGAGATACAAGAAGAATTGGGGGATGGATTCATCCGAACATCATGTGTTCTAATAGCTAAGAGAAACAGATCATCATGTAGCAAGAGGAGAAATAGAAACCTTCCCAGTTATTATGGACATACATTAATGAATTGCGATGAGTCAGATAGCGATCCAAAGAGTAATGAAGAATATTGTTGACGAAAGATGAGTACATCATGGAAATATTGATGAAGTTGAAGCACCACATATTTAGGATGGGTAAGGAGAATGATAAGTTACGAGGAACAGTAAAAAAGCTAAAGAGAAAGATGAAAACCATGAAGAAAGTCATTCTATGAATGAACTAGACAATGAGAGGCCATGAAGCTACACCTTTCCTAAAGAACTTGTTGTAGACCTTGTGAGTCACAGTCATGGGAAATCACTTTCTTCTTTTTCAAATTTATTACTATGTAATACCAAATAATTTTGGGGGGAGGGGGATGGAAGTGCAATTTACCTTGACCATGTATATTACATTTTAATCTTTGCATATCATATAGGATACATTAGTTGTTTTTATCATTTGTCTATTTTTATTTTTTATTTGCATGTTTATTTTCTTTATTATAAATAAGAGTGGGATTATGGATATTTGATTTAATAATAATATTTGATTCATTTGAAGAAAAGTGCATTTGTGTGGACTTTTTATGAAAATTGATGATGTGCTAAGGATGAGTTAATTTTTAAAAATCTTACATATTTATAGAACACGTGCTTGAACTTTTGTTGTTATACCTTAACTGAAAAATATTAGCTTCTTACTTTTGAAAAATGATATACTTGTGAGATTTGAACCTTCTTGACTGATAATCATGAACAATCATTTTCTTTCTTGTGAGAATTATCGATCATGTGTGTATCTCTTTAAAGCTTGCTCTGGTTTTTTATCTCAAGGTTGCATAGTGTACGCAAGACTTTAAAATAATTTATACATATTTTTGAAACCCAATTCCAATTATATCCATATATGAAAGCTACTAAATAAAATAATACCTAACTAGCCCCATTGAGCTTTTTATTCCCATTCTTCGATAGCCATGAGCTCATTTTATGCTCTCAAATCTTTGTGAGTTGTGAGAGTTGATTTTTTTTTATGTTGGTTAATTTAAGTGGATTAATTGTTGGGTGAAGAGATCCTTTTTTTTAATAGGCATCAATGTTTAAAAAAATTGAACTTTGACAATAGGAGTTTAAATCCTGTTATATAAAGGCTATTTATATTTAGTTTAGTTAATAAGAAGAAGAAAACTTTAAATAATGCTTCAAGTAAAAAGAAGTTTACTAGTTTTTGGGTATAAATTAGGTGGATTGAAAGCCTATTTCATAAAGGCTAAGTTTTTCAAAATAATGGATTTAGAGGATAAGGTGAAGCATTCTAGAAGTTTCAAGTGTTTAAAAAGAGGGTATTTGTGATATTCTTGTGCGTTAGTTTGCATTTTAGTCACTTTTATCCAAATATTCAATACCTTAATAAAGAGCCGAGCCCACATTATACTTTAATAAAAGACCTAATTAATTCTTTTATTTCGTACACACTAAGCAGTGGAGAGATAAACGATTTGCAAGCTTATGTCAGAGTGCATACATTGATTTGATACCGAGCATATACATGTCCTAATCATAAACTTGAGTGATGGGCGATACACTTACATTGTAAGGATCATTGTATTGAAGCAAGAGGTTAAAGGTAAAAAGGGTGTATCGACTGAGTCTTGAATTTATGTTTATATTTTGAAAAATATACTTTTGAAGTAAATATATCATCATATTTTTGTCGAGCCCATGCTCGTTTCTATTTCTTATCTTTTGTTTTTTCGAGGACGAACAAACTATTAAATTTGGGGGAGTTGATAAACAGGGATTTTAAGTACAATTCGAGACTTATTTAATTAGGTTTAAACTATTATTTGTATGTCTTTAATACTTTTTTATTTCAGTTTCTATTTTTTGGACGCTATTACATGTTTGGTATTTTTATATTACTTTTATAAGATTTTAGAGCTAAACTTGACAAAATGGGCTTAATGGAGCATAATTAGATGGAAAGATGAAGACTTGGAATGGAATTAATGAGGAAAAGAGTCCATCGAGCCAAGTTGGGAGCAAGCACATAAAGTCAACGAGTCAATACATCCAAGAGACCTAGTCGCGACCCCCGTCGCGGTCACGACCAAGGTTGTTACTAGAAGTTATTTTCAAGTCCACTAGTCGTGACTCTGGTTGTTAGTAGGCGCTATTTTTACGGGAAGTCATTGCGACCCTTGTCGCGAACGGTTCAAAAATCATTTCAAATACATTTTAAATGCAATGATTTGACTCGGACTTATAAAATGGAGCCACGAACTAGTTCAGAGACATCAAACTTTAATACATTGAACTTAGATACTTTTCAAAAGTGTGAGATAGAGAGTTTGAGTGGGACTTCGGAGGAGTAATGATTTGTACATATTTGTGTGTGTTTTCCATTTGCTTTTGCATTTTATTTTGCGTGTTATAATGGGTTTTAGGTCGTTGTTCCTCTCATTTTTCTTCCTTTTAGTATTTTTGTAGGTCTTTTTGTTTCTTTCCTGTTTAACACATTTTCTCTCTCATTTCATAAGTTGTCACTCTAATTTCGTTTAATTGTCTGTTTCAGCTTCGGAACGATGGAAACCGGATGAGGGATGCAAAGCTATCGTCGATCGACGTGTCGTTGATTGTCGCCCTTCAACACAACACCGATGCCGACGTCGAAAGCATCTGACGATCGACGTGTCGAGTTTTTCTAGCCTCCATCGATCGATGAAGCCCGTCGACGCAACATCGATGGGCAACCATCAGAGTCAACAACCTTGGTCGATCGACATGTGGAGAGCCACGCGCCACCATCAATCGACGATCGGCATTGACGGAGGACGATGCCAGAGACACCGTCAATCGACTCAAATTGATGGTCGTCATTTTCAGGTTAAATTACCATGATGCCCTTCTCATCCAACACTATTTAAACGACGTCTCTCTTCAGCTGGACATTAAACCCGACCGGAACCAGAGACTTACCATTTAGAAACCCTAGTTTCCATGTTTCTGAAAATTTAAATCTCTCTTCACTCTTGCATCATTTTATCTTTGAGTTTTTGTACTTTCGTTTCTTAAATTCACACGATCCGGTGTCTCAATCCCCAGAACTCAGCTCGTGGATAGTTCGTTGATTTACGTTTCTGCAATTCGTAGTCTTAATACGCTTGGTTAAATTTCTTAGTTCAACTCTTGATTTTGTTCGTAAATTTTAGTAGTGGTTTACATGTTATTGCTTGCGTTGATCTTGAATTCCGTTTGTTTGTATGTTTAGTAGCTAATTTTTCTTAGGTTAGCTTGTAGATTTGTTTGGTGATTTTCATCGTTTATGAATTCTTGTTTTAGATTCATCATTGTTTAGATATTAGTGGATTTCTCGTCTATTTGGCTCTTGTCATTTGATCAAACACCTTTTATTATTTATTTTTATTCGTCTTTTATTCTTTTCGTTTTCATTTATCATGCTTGGAAATTAGTTTGAAACTTTAGTTGAATCATTTATTTGCTTGTTTAATTTGAAAGTCAATTTGATCCACTATTTTTAGTTATTAAAACAAAACAAACAACCAACTTAATTGATCGCATGTTTAGATAATTTGTGTCTCTTAACGCATATTTTTAACTCCAATTGTCATTTCTCGAGAGATTCGACTCGAGTCAACTTGTCACTTACAACTGCTCTGTTCTCTTGCGGACGAGCTTTTTATTTTAATAAAAAGTAAGTGTTAAAAAGTTCGATTCAAGGTAACACGAAGAAGGCAAGAATCAAAGAATCCACAAACACCATATGATTATCTTTCATTTATTATTGTTAATGAATGTTGTGTGTTCGATGAATTGTTTATCTTATTTCATGAACATGTTAACCAGTCTTACTTTTTTTTGGGGTTTGGAGAAACAATGAATGAATAATGTTCTAATCTTTCTTTCGATTGAGTATGATCCCTTTACTAATTTCGTTGTTTGACTTCATTATTGCATAAGTGGCTTATGAACGTTTATGCATGTTAAGTTGTGATTGATTGGTAAACTTTTATAACTAATAGCTTGATAAACTAAAATTAAAGAGATGAGGTTTATCAATATGTTTTCAAACACGAAACACTCTAGTCAACAAAATTGAGAGGTTTGAGATTAGTATTGAAGTCAAATAAATCTTTTAAACTCTTTGGAGTTCTAAGTATGATTTCAAATGGAGACGTTGTTTTATTCTTACAATTAACGGTTTAATCACTTCGAGAGAAGGGTTAAACTATATTTATGATTGGATTGTAGTAAATTGAATCACAAACAATACTTTTGATTAAAAAGGAAGAACATTTGAGACTTCATTGCATTCTCAAACCCTGTAATATCCCATAATACTTGATTTCTCTTATTTCGCAATTATTATTGGTAAATTGTGATTCGTAGTTATATAATTATTTATTTTATATTTGTCATGTGTAATGACACAACTCAAATCAACATTCATATTCGTTTAGATAAAGATACATAATCTATATTATATGGCTTGTCAACTTTGAATTGATATATAGTCATTGTGGGAATTTACCTTGCTCATTTCGTATTACACCGACACCGTATACTCCTATTGGATAGAGAATAATAAACGAATAAATTCTATTACTCAACTATCGACCCACAAAGTGGGAAGTACATTTTTTCCTACCCCACCTGGTCTCTTCTTCTTCCTTACTCAAACATGGGATTTAAAAAAAATAAATAAATAAAATATTCACAAGCTGACACTGACACTGCTTCAATTTTGCTTGTTGAACTGGTATGTTTAACATAAACTCGTGATTTCATGGTATCACATTTATTGAACCTAATTATTCGTGATTTCAATTACTTGTATCTGATTAGATGAAATTCAGAATTCAAAATTTAGGGTTAAGCATAAACTCGTGATTTACAGTTAGTTGTAACTGATTGAACGTGATTTGAATTTGTTGGACCTGATTAGTTTAAATTGGGAATTATGGATTTAAGGTTAACACCAACTTCTTATTTCATGGAATCATAGTTATTTGTAACTAACCAATGTGATTTCAATTAGTTAGATTTGATTAGATAAAGTTGGAGATTTGAGAACTCTGGAACTTGGGATTTTGTGAACTCTGAACTCGAGTTGAAATCACTGCAATCAAATGAACTCGGGAACTTAATATTAGGAGCTCCTTACAACATCTTTTATATGTTTCGATTTAACAAATTGATACTAACCTGCTGTGTATATCCAAAAACAAAATAAACTAAGAGCTATAATTGGAGCATTGAGATTAAAATAAAAATAAAAATCTGAGCTATAATTTGACATGCATGAAATGAAAATGGTGGGAGTGGGTGGGTTTATTTGAAAATGGGTGGGTAAGTTTATTAAATTGGAGGGTATTTCGATCTCTTATTATTAAATTGGAGGGTTTTGATCTCTTCACCAACTTCGTGTAGTAAAATGAATTTTCTTATGTGTGTGTTGTAAGGAAAGGAGTTTTTGTTATGTTAGATGTATTAAGAAATATCAGTTTCTTAATAAGTGACGTTTTTATTATTAATCTTTTTTCTTATTAAGTGTTATTTAACATATATTTAACTATTTTTATTTGGTTTATCCCTATCTCAATTCTAAAAATATTTTATTTTTCAACTTGTGATCGTAAAATCTTTTCATTCTTACATTGGGAGGATGAATTAGTCAAATATTTCATTCTTAATTCAGTTATTTAAATCAAAACGACATTTATTAAAAAGGAAGAAATATCAATTTAAATCAATTATATATCAATACATCTTAAACAACACATTTTGTAATGATTTCTTAATATTATACAATGATACTATGTAGCTACTAACTAGTTAATATCGACAATCTTAACGTTGGGTTTGAAAGAGAATGTTTGATTACATATAAAGGCTTAGCTTAGTTAGCTCAAGTGAAAGTTAAGAAAATAAAATTAGTAATTTGCAAGGGACATTGAAGTGGGATAATTAATGTACACTATTGAAATAGAACTCTCAACCATAAACTAAGAGTGAATGGGGATGAAAGAAAAAAAAGGAGTAAGATTTGTCATAAGTGAAATGTAATCACTGCTCTAAAAAAAGTGTAAATATATCAGGTCAATTAGTTGATATATCTGTCCAAGGTCCAAACTCATGTGCCTATATATTTCTTTACGTATCCATATATATTAAAATTAATTTCCCTTTTTAAGAAAGAAAAACAAATCTTTTTAGAGAAATGTATTAGATCAATTGTAAGTTATTATGACAATGAATGCACAGAATTTATAGGGGCATGTCATGTTGAATTTGGTGGTGCCCCCCATATACCAACAAGGACGGTTTCGTTTGTGATTGTGCGTTGGGGGAACTGGGGAGGTATTAATTCCAAGAGAAATTCAATGTGATAAATTGAGAAATATATATTATCGATAAATTTGAGAATGGCCAGTCAATCTCACAATTTACAAAGTGAGGTCACCGTAGTTTCTATATATGATTTTAGCCTTACATTTAGTTGATGCGTGATAAATCTCCAGCAGTCTTCGATGTCAGAGGTTTTTGGTTCGACTCTCCTTTGTATTACTATTCAACTGTTCGAATTTGTATAGAACATTACGATGTTCGTTGTAGTGAAAATTTAAAAAAAAAATTTAGATCAAACAAATTTATAGTATTAACGAATATATTAATAAAATAAATAAAGAGAGAGAGCATAAAAAATCTACATTAGATTCAAATATGAGTTCAACAATAAAGTACATTAATAATCTCTCGGAAAGCTCAAGAAAATGTAATAGGTGTGTATTATGATTTTTCTCTTAAAAACCCAATTATGAATTTATTTTATATGTTGAGAAATTTATTCTTGGCAATAATTCTTATTTTGTTATTTGCCTTTCTTGGGCACAAAATAAGTTAGGAAACTAGATATAGGTCAATATTATGTTTCTATGCACAAGATTTTAATTATTCCTAAATTGTATTTAGGATTTGATTTTAGGTATTTACCAAGTTTAGGATCTTAGAATTGTCTATTTAAAACATTAGAAATCCTAAAGCTTAACAACACGGTTTTTTAGAGATTTACGCACGGGATTTCTTGAAGGAGGAAAGACGCAAGGACGAAGCACAAGAGAAGAAGAACACGAAGAAGAAAACTACTTGGAGCCAACGTTCGTGAGTTACAAGATCTTTGAAGTTGCGTGACCAACGGAAGAGATCTTGCCATTCCGACAACAAGTATTTAGTATCAAGTTTCTTGATATTTAGTTTTCATATATTACTTCATATTTTGTATTGAACTTAAAGTAAAAGTAATATAGTTTTCGGGTTTGTACACCCAAGTTCACAAGTATTTACTTGTGAACTGAATTTGTTTAAATCGTGTTCTCGCCTTTTAATTTCCGCTGCATAAGTTTAAATTCACTCTGGTCGATGTTGTTAACTGGTGTTGTTAACATTGATTAACAACATCGTGAATCTGAGACTT
>BMAC01000267.1:415705-443642 GCA_014905375.1 Phtheirospermum japonicum | reverse complement strand
TAGCAAGAAGAGAGATAAAATAAACAAGAAACAGATGTGCTAAGACATGTAAAATTATGCAAATTTCAAAATAAGAATGATTATACAACGCAAATCCAGACATGTTGGAAGCAACACGTATGCAGTATCAGAATGTACATAAAAAAACATTTCCAAATAAGCACAATGCCTACAAGGAGCTCAAGTTGAAGAGAAGCATACCTTCAACACCCTCCTCTATATCCTCCAAGCTGAAAATAGGAAACAGTGGGATCAACGTGCTTGCTAGATTTTTTCTTATCTCCATCTAAGGAATAATTCAAGAGTCAATCAACAAGAATAATTCATGGTAGTGTAATAATTACTATCTTTTATGGTTTTAAACATTACCGTGTTTTGGTAAAACTCAAATTATATTCCATTTTGACTTCCTTCCTTATGTATTTTCGGTCAAAACATTAATTCTGCACATGTCTAACAATCATAATTCAAGGGGCCTTTAATGATTATCTATTTTAAACCCAATCCTGATTCATACTTGAATATATATATATATATATATATATATATATATATATATATATATATATAATATGAAATATTATAAATATAGTATGAAATTCGTAGTATGAAATTGGAATTGGAATGTTATGAATTGGAATTCCAATACGTAGTATGAAATTTTATGAATGTAGTATAGAATTCGTAGTATGAATTGGAATTCCACAACGTAGTATAAAGTTTTTATGAATGTAGTATGGAATTCGATAGTATGAAYTGGAATTCCACAACGTAGTATGAGATTTTATGAATRTAGTATGGAATTCGATAGAATTCCACAACGTAGTATGATATTTTTTATGAATGTAGTATGAAATTYGATYGGAGTYCRRCAATTAACACGGTACTATGAAAATAATATGAATCTTATATGAGTTAAATTTGGGAAAAAATAAAAATTGAGAAATAAAACAGGTTAGTAAGGATAAATTTGAACTTTTATGTATTAATTTGATTAAATGGGAATCAATACTTTTCAATTGATTTTTTGGGAATAAATATTTTCCTATTGGAGTAATCGGGAATTGTCCCTATATTTAATGACCATGTTTTCAAAATCACGAGTAACCTTATTTTGTGAAGTCCTAGTGCTAAATAGATTAAATGCACTTCTAGTATAATCGTCATAATGACTACTGTGTGCAAGATTAAAAGGAAGACTCATAACGACAACAAATCTTGCAATAAACTTTTTATGACCAATTTCGTTATAGTGGAATAAATTAAAATTCGTACCTTGATCGTTGGCCCCGATGGTAGACGAAGAAGAGAAGTTTATTTGTGTTTGAGAGCTATCAACGCCGTATTTGTCGATAGATGAAGAAGAGAAATTTATTTGTAATTGAGAGTTATCAACGCCGTATTTGTTGTGGATGCTTCTTCTCCATGTGTGATATTAGTGTCCGTAACCGGTATTATTTCCACCGAAGGTGAAGTGCTTCTTGCAATAATTGCATTGTGTCCGACTTGCACCATCGATCGTCGTTCTTGAGAAATGAAGTCTTGAAATGGGGGTTTGGTATCACTCGCAGACTTCGTCTTCGACTTCGTATTAGTATTATTATTACGAGAAGAGTTTGTCATAATAATATTATAAAAGAATGATTATTAAAACGAGAAGAAAAATATTGATTATTGATAGTATTTTTTCACAAAATTAAAAATTTAAAATTTGAAAATATAGAAGAAGAAGAAGAAGAAGAAGAAGAAGAAGAAGAAGAAGAAGAAGAAGAAGATTGGTGTTGGAGGGGGGTATTTATAGGTGTATAAATTGATAAAAAAGATTGAAAAACTAGTCGTTGGAACCGCCGATTTTCGGTTCAAACGGTCAGATTTTGGTTAAACGACGGTACGGATTCCAACGAATATATTTTGTGTTGGAGGGGGATATTTATAGTTGTATAAATTGATAAAAAAAATTGAAAAACTAGATGTTGGAACCGTCGATTTTTGGTTCAAGCGGTCGGATTTTGGTTAAACGGCAGTTCAGACTCCAACGACTATATTTGTAGGCGTTGATCATAAACGATACTATCATCCAAGCCATTGATTTCAAATGGCCTAAAACCGATCGGTTTAACCGCGTTTTTTTCGGTTAACCTCGCGAAAATAAGTTCACAGTTTAGGTTATAACTGAAACTGATGGTCAAAGATTAACCGGAACCAATTGGACATCTCTGTTAGAGAAAATAGAGGTGTATATTTAATTAATAAACGAATTCATATTTATAGAAAACTTTATATCATATTATTGTAATTATATAATTATAATAGGGGTATATTAGTAATTTGTATATAATAAAAATATGGTGCATGTTGCTCTCATTCTCAACTTCTATCCTTTGACGTAGCACTGTAGTGTGTCTCGTTAAAAACCTTAGGCCAAATAGCTCAATTGAAGATTCGAGCAAAAGAGAAGAAAAAGTACACATCTACATCATCTTCTCATGGTGTCTCTTTAAAAACCTTATCACGAGAACTATATGGGATAAAATCATGATAAAGGAAAAAGAGTAAAGCCACACGAGCTCCCTCTTGAGTTGATAAGGGTAATCACCTTCACAAATCTTGTAGGTATCACATCTCAATATTGCGAACATGTTTTTAGAAGGTTGTAGTATGAAATGCATTTGTGAATAAATTTGTTGCATTATCACATGATTGTACATTTTGAACTTAGATTTCCTTATTCTTCTCGAGTTCTTGAGTGTATGGAATTAGGCTTGGGGGAAGATGTTTGGTTATATCGCTCTTAATATATCTTTCCTTGATTTGAGTAACACATGCACTGTTATCTTCAAATAGCATTGTCGGATCATTGTTGAATGGCAGTCCACTTGTTCATGAATGTGTCGTGTTATGGATCTAAGCCATACTTATTCTCTACTTGTTTCGTGAAGTACAATAAGTTCAGCATGATTTGAAGATGTTATAATTGTTGTGCTTCTGGGAACGCCAGGATACTGAGTATCACCGATCGTGAAAACATAATCAGCCCGTGATTTGGCTTTATGTGGATCTAACAAATAATTTGCATCTGAAAAACCAATCATCTCATATTTTGAGTTTTTAAGATAAAATAATCTCAAATAAGTTGTTCCTTAGAGGTAATGAAATATCTATTTGACTCGTTTAGTGTCTCCGTGTTGGAGATGAACTATATCTCACTAACAAATTGGTAGCAAATGTTATATTTGATCGACTGTAATTAGTAAAATACATGAGGGCACTGATTGCAAAAAACATATGGTATTTCAGGACCAAATATTCCTTCGTTATTTCACAAAGACGGAATGGATCATTTTCAACATTCAGTGTTCTAACGTCCATCGGTATACATATCGGATTCGACATGCCCATGTTAAAAACCCATTTGTATCCAATAGGTTTCACAGCTTCAGGTGTGACTACAATGAGCCTAAATACATTTCGTTTATTTAGCGAATTCAATGCAACCTATATGACATCTTTCTATTTTGACCAATCATGTCTCTTTTGCCTCATACATAGTTTGGTTTTAAATCCTATGTTTCGTGTTAAATCTCTTGTGATACGGAATAACAAAATATATCATTAACTTCTTTCATTTTATCTCGATCCCATAGTTTTCCATTATTAATATAACTAATTGAAATATCTTGGTTTTCTTTGCCCTCAGGGCATTCTTTGTTATTGAGAGATTCTTGATTTACATGCTCTTGTGTTGCTTTTGAAATATATTCATTTGTTTTGAGCTCATGATATTTCATAATTTTTTTTTAATTTTTTGAACCGATTGGTCATCCATGCTTCAGGCGTTTTTGGGATTGATTTGGCATTTTCTCACTTGGTTGCCATTTTAGAATTTCAATTCGAGAAGGAGTTTACAACTGGTGCATGTGACTTTGTCACCTTCTATGTATTTGTAAATGCATCCGATAACTGATTCACTATATTTTGCAAGTGCACGATGCTCTGAACTTCAAGTTCACAATACTTTGTATGAGGATCAATGTGTGTCGCAATGATGGTTCATACCTGAATATCTCTCCCAGTTTGTTTCCTTTCTCCACCTAAAGGTGGGAATCTTCTTCATTAAAATGGCAAATGGCAAAGCTTGTTATAATACTATTGTTTGTTCTTGGTTCAAGGTATTGATTATTGATGGTGATTCATATTCGACATATATTCTCAATCTTCTTTGTGGTTCCATTTTTGTGCGATGTGGCGGAGGAATGGGTACACACACCGCACAACCAAAAACTCTTAGATGAGAAAGATTTGGCTCTCTGTCGGATGTTAGCATTGAGAGTATTTATGTTATACATTAGGCCTAACAACAATTATTGTTGTGACATTTAAAATATCATGACCCCATAAAGAAATAGGGAGTTATTCTCATTGTCAATGGTTTGGCGATAAGCTGTAAATGCTTAATCAATGTTTCAGCCAAACCATCTTGTGTATGAGCATGAGTCATTGGGTGGTTCATGTCAATACCAATTGCTAATCATTAAACGCCTGAGATATAAACTCACCAACATTATCAAGTACAAATACAATTTTCTTGATTGTATGATTTGGGAGTCGTGCTCTCAATTTGATCAACTAGGTAATAAAATTGGCAATTGCCATGTTGCGAGTTGATAATAGACATACATGTGACCATCTGTTGGGCGCACCGATTAATACCATAAAGTGTCGAAACGGTCTACTAGTTGGGTGAATAGGTTCACATATATCACCATGAGTTCTTTCTAAAATGATTAGGATTCGTTTCCAACTTTAGATGGTGATGGTCTAATTATCATACATTGAGAACAAGTAGTACAAGATAATTCTTGAGATTAAGAAATCTTCTAGTTTTGCAAAATGGATGATCATTTAAATTCTCAATAATTTCTCACATTATTATTGAGCCAGGATGTCCTAACCATTCATGTTAAATTTTAATGTTATAGTAAACTTCAAGTTTACTATAGAATATGATTCATAAATTCTTATGTCGGTGTAGTACAATACAAATGAGAAAGCTGATAACATTCTAGTACACACTTACTATTATTATTTCATAGTCTTATCATGATATCTATTCATACAAATAGTTTTGAAGTTTAACAAGTTTCTCTTGAATTTTGGGAAAATAATGCATCACAACTTATGAATTTTGTACCTCCAGCATTAGAAACTTGCCTTTTCATATCCCTCAATTATTTTCCCACTACCAGATATTGTATTAACCTTTGCTTCGTCACTTCTCAAGTGAAGAAAATATTTATAATTCTTGAATACAATATACATTGTGGCACTGTCTGCAAAACACAAATCATCATCTTGAATTTTGGAATGAAACTTTATATGATCTATTTTGATAAGAGAGGAAATAATGTAAATAACATTTTTATTCCAACAAACCATAAATGGGAACATGAAATTACTAGTATATAAGAAAGTTCAAGCACTCACAAGAAACACATAACACTCGAACATATGAAGAGTCACACAAACAACAAAAGGGAAAAATATTAAGACATAAGATAATGATACAAAATAGTCACGTAATTGGATAATCATCTCCCCAGGCAGTTTATTTTCATCTTCTTGATTAACCATCACAACATCCACATCTATGTGAACCATTTTATTGTATCCATAAGAGGAACCATTAATATCACTTGCGATAAAGTTTGTTTCAATATTCTTCCCCTTTTCTTTCAGTGATGCTTGATAAAGATCAACAAGGTATTTTGGTGTAAGAATGTGCGGATCTAGTGACCTTTCATGCCACACCAAAAACAAACATCTTCTTTCTGACCTTTATTTATAGTTATACAATATTTTCCTCATTTTCCCTCTCAGTTTGCCTTGTTAAAATTGTGATAAGGCTGGAAACATCTTCCCCTTCCTCGTTCTAAGCCTTAATTATGGCCACGGCCGCGACTTGGACCATGTCCAAGCCTATGGTTAGAACCATGACCACGACATGGACCATGTCCACAATTATGATTAGTTAATATCGTATATGCTTTAAGGAATGGAGCATTTCCAACAGGACGAGATTCATGATTTTTCATCAAAAACTTATTATTTTCTCAGTTAGGAGAAGGCATGAAATTAGATACAAATATTCATGAATCCTTTATCATGATATTGTTGATGTAAGATCACGTACGAGGCATGGCAGTGATATCATTTCCACATAGTCTCAGTTTTAAACTAATTTAAAACATGGTCGAATTATATTCGCTAACAGATTTAAAATCTTAAAAGTGGAGTGTGTTCCAATCATTACGAGTCATTGGGAGGATTACAGTCTTTGATGATCATATATCGATCTTTCAGCGATTACCAAAGATCAGAAGGATCTTTGATTCTGAGGTATTCAATTTTAATCCTTCATGAATATGGTGTAGAGAAAAATCATGGCTCTCGCCTTATCTTGGATTGATGCTTTATTCGATTTATTAATTGACCCTCCAGATTTTTGGGCATTTAGATGAATCTCAAAATCAAGAACTCATGAGTAGAAGTTATTATCAGTGATGTTTAGTGCCGCAAATTCAAGTTTCATGAGATTCAACATATTGAGGAACTATACAAAAATGGATACACGTATTATTAATATTTTGATATTTAAGATACAAACATAAGAGTTCTTTATTAAAATTAAAGAGGTAAACATACACGATTACATGTTGATACCTATCAAAAAATGCTAACATAAAACACATAAAATGAAGACTAATAACATAGAACAAAAACTCATGAGCATTGTAATTTACAGTAAAAGTTAATATGGTAAATACAATAACTACTATATGTGAGTATCAATACCGGGCTAAACGTTTTGAAGAGATATAAGCATTGAGAATTATGAGGAGATGAGAAAATGTGAGTGAATTTTGTTGAGTAAACTGAGAGTGTATTAATAAGATAAAAAGTTATTATTACTAGCTGTTAACAAACCGTTGGAGGAGAAAAGTGTTTGAGTTATTTAAATTTTTGGTAGAGAATTTAAAGATAAAAAGATATTTCTTGTGAAATGATCAATCAAATAAAGCGCATGTTTGTTGTTAAAATATATGAATGAAATATTGTTATAAATGTACATATTTATTATATTCATATTGTACTTACTTGATAAACTTTTTCGGGCGGGTGAGTGATGTAATTATTTATGCAACTAATGAATAATAGGTGTCATAGTCATCTATGTATATTAGGTATATAACTTGGTGTTACTTCCTCTCAAGCATATATATTTAGTGAATTGAGATTAGGCGGCATAGTCATTCATAATGATAAACAATTTATAACTCGTGGTTATTCTCAAAAATTAACAATATAAATAGTAAATAAGGGTAGGTGGCATAACCATTTTACATAAGATAATAAAATATGTATCGTCATCTCACCAAATATTATAGATCATGGTAGAGCCTCTTTGTCTATAATTATGATGATATAAGAAAAGATATAAATTTGTATAATGACAAAATAGAAATATATCTGCAAAGTTATACTATTAGGAGTGTTTAAGTAGACTTGTAGTTGAGAATTCTTTAGTAGGTTTATAGTGTTCGTGCTGATAACATGTTATAAACTCTTATAAATTATAAACAGAGAATAAAATTTCAGGCGTATATTTCATTTAGTAGATTTAGAGCGTTTGTACTGATTACATGTTATAAATTCTTAAAAATTAATAGAGAATGAATTTTAGGGTGTATATTTTATTAATAACTGAACCCATCTCATATGGCACAATCGTGATCTTGTAATGACATTAGGTACATAATAATAACAATCTGAATATAATAAACTATGGTGCATGTTGTCTCATTCAGAACTTTTATCTCTTTATTTTGGGAGTGGGACAGTGTACGTGATGACATTAAAAGTTAGAAAGTTGCATTAGTTTAGGACTCGGACCCGTGTAAAACCGTGTCTTACATAGGATTTGTAAAAAATTATTTTAAATATTAATAAAGAAAATATTTGAAAAAGTAATGCACAAATCTATAAATTCTCTGAAATATTTCATTGTAAAATTAATTATTTGCTTCAATGAATAGCAATCAAGTGTCATTACATAATCATGAAAATTTGACCTTATGAATTAACCAAAATATGAAGTGATTAAATTTTGCTATTCAGTTTTGAACTTTGATGCATCATCTCTAATATGGGTAGAAAATTATATGGCACACACTATCCCGCTCTAAAACCAAGGTCTTGTGGAAAATGGGCACCTTCAAAAATCGATTATCACATCAGATGGATTCATTCACCACTGGTTTTCAGTGGCGGATACAGGATTTTAAATTTGGGAGTACGAAAGATAATTAATAAAATATTATTTCTTATTTAAATTTATACAATAAAAAGGAACACATACATAATATTCAAATAAAATTACAATTACAATTGAGTCTGCCGAGTTTTTATTTTTAAAAAGCGATCTATGACATCATCATCGGGAATTTGTAAAATCATATCCTTCTCAACAAAAGTAACCAAACAATCATTTAATAATTGATCACCCATACTATTTCATAACCTATTTTTGACGTAAGTCATTCCCGAAAAAACTCTTTCCATACTTGCGGTAGCGACGGGGAGAATCAATATCAACTTGATAATTAAATAAATAGCTGGATAAGTCACATGCTTCATTATTTCGACAAGCATCATTGAATGGGAACCAAGATCGTTCAAATCTCGAAACTTGACATCTTTTCACATATCTTCAATAAATATATCAAGTTGACATTCAAGAGCCATCAAACCAACACTTGAAAATTCCGAAGGATAAAGTGTGGCAAGTTGAAGTACTTTTTTCTTGTCAAAAGAAGAAAAACCATCTCTAGGATTTAAGCAAGCCATGCATATTAGCAACTCCGTATTGGCCTCATCAAACCGGTTATTGAGTTCTCCAAGTTGTAAATCAATCACCGATATCATAATTTCAACTCGAAAATAGTGAAGGCTTGTTGCTTGATTAACAAATCTTCTTGATCTTCCTCGTGGAATGTAAGGAGCATTCATATCGAGAACAACAATGTCATATTTAGTGCAATATGAAGTGACCTTATTCAAGAGAGTTTCCCACCCACTATCTCTTATTTTTTGCAACAATCCCTTGGTTAGAGAAACAAGAGACATAGCATTAACAATATCTTGATCTCTTCTTTGCAAAGCAAGACACAAATCATTAGTATACCCAAAAATCGTCAACATCAAGTGGGCCAAAAAATGAAATCAAATGAATTAAGTGAGTATAAAATGGATTGAGCTTTGATTCTATCTTCCGTATTTGAAGCGTTCTTCCCAATCATCTCAAGCACATTAACTATTGTAGTAAACAAGTCGATAATATTTAATAGAGTTTTATAATGAGATCCCCAATGAGTATCACTGGGACTCTTCAAACCAAGTTCTTGATTCATACCCGATCCACTCTTAAGTTCTCCCATTTTCAAGGCTTCAACAACTTGTTCGGCTTGCATTTCTCGAACCATTTTTTCGCTTACATGAGACTTCAACCACACTCAACAAGTTTAAAAGTGTATCAAAAAGCCAACCACAATTATTGTTATTTTTAGTAACGACAACAAGTATTAATTAGAGTTGGTGGGCGAAACAATGAACATAGTAGGCACATGGAGTATACTTCATAATCAAAGTTTTAAGGCCATTTATTTCACCTTTCATGTTGCTAGCACCATCATACCCTTGCCCTCGAATTTTAGATGGACTCAATGAATGTTCCACAAGCAAAGATATAATTGCACTTTTAAGAGACAATGTCGTGGTATCACCAACATGTACAAGTCCAATAAATCGCTCCATCACCTTTTTATTTTTACCATCAACATAACGCAAACAAAGAGCTAATTGTTCCTTTTGAGACACGTCACTTGACTCATCGGCTAATATACCAAAGTAGTCATCACCAAGCTCTTCTATAATGCGACTAGTTGTTTCTTTAACACAACAATTGATGATATCCTTTTGAATTGTGGGAGATGCCATTTGACTATTGCTTGGAGCATTTTCAAATCTAGTTTTTTTAACATCCTCATTATGGTTTGCTAGCCATTTCAAAATCTCGAGAAAATCTCCCCTATTGATTGATTCTTCACTTTCATCGTGCCCACGACATGCTAACCCTTGGCGCAAAAGAAATCTCAAACAGAAAATTGAAGCTTTCAAGCGAGCTTCATACTCACTTCGAATCAAATCACTTCCTTTATCAAAAGCATGTATAATAGATTCTTTTTGAGTCTCTTAAATTCTTAAATTCGTATATTTCTCAAAAGCAAGATTATGAGAGCTTTTGACCCCACCAACATGCTTCTCAAACCTATTCGATTTATTCCATTACCTAAAACCTCCCTTAACAAATGCATCTCTCCCCACACTAATTTCAACTTCATTCTTGAATAAGTAACGAGTAAAATAAAAAACCGCATCTTTCTCAATACTATATTCAAGCCAATCATATTTAAACCAACATATACTAAATCGGCGCATACCTCCAAGTTCTGTTTGAGGAAATTTATGAGTTCTTGGTTGGCAAGTTCCTTTAAGAATATATGCTCTTTTCACCGCATTTCGTTGATTTGAAGGATAACCCATTATGCTCATTCTTGTTTCGGGATCATGGGGAAGAAGTTCAACAACATATAACTACTCTTCCTCCTCAAGTGGCACTCTACTAGCACTTGTACCACTTAACTCCATTTTGTTTTCTTGAGTTTGAGGGGAATAGAATGGTGGAATTGAAGCCGACTTGTGATTATTGAGAGAAGCCTCATTATCTCCGTGTGAAAAGCAAGACGTCCCTTGAGATTTCATTTTCTATTTCATAAATTCCCTAAGATCGTATTGCTTTCCCGTTGCCTTGCATTTCTTTGGCTTGAGTGTATCATTCGTCATTTTCTAAATGAATTGGTAATAAATAATATTAATAATAATATAATCAGACAAAACAATCTTGATATTACTTCTAAAATAAAAAAGTAATTGAAGGGACAATATACACGAAAAATATTAAATCAAATACTTGACATAAATAAAGAAGAAAAAAAACCTAATTTATCAACTAAATGCTCAAATCAAAATCATTACTAAATTAATTAACAAAATTTTTAAAATACCTCTGTTGAAAAAAGGAAATAAAATAATAGGGATAATAATCTCAAGGGTATATTAGGTAGTTCTCATTCCAATTTTGATTTTAAGCATTTAAATTAAATAAAAAATGATAATTAAATACTGAATCATGACACATCATCAAATGGGCCCGAAAATGATAATTTTGTAACTTTTTTGATGATTTTGCCAACTTCGTGTATGTGTTTTGACAGTGGACAATATCTTGGTCCTAAATTGGGAAATTGACAATATAATGGACCAAAAAAGTAATTTTCCCATAAAAATACAAACTCCACAAGGTTTTTATAACATTTTGAGTGAATATTTGTAATTTTAAAAAATAACTAAATACTTTTAGGAAATGACTACGGTGCTTTCACGGTACCGTGCCTCCCACCCCACGTGCATTTACATCCATCCATCTTTTAACATTTATAACTTTAAATTGATCAAACGGTTGATAATAGGTGAGGAAAGGTACTTTCACGTCACCGTAGAACTTTCCATACTTTTAATTGTAGTTAGGGTAAACATGAGGGAAAGTTCCGTAAATTACTACCCTTTATGTATGGCACTTTAAATACACTTGTAATAAAAGACATCACATTAGCTATTAGCTTAATGTAAGAATGTGTGATGATTAGTGCTGCAAACTAGCTGACAGCTCAAGTCAAAGCTTGACTTCCGTCAAACTCGAGAGCTCACAAAAAAGTTGAGCTCGAACACTTTGCTAGTAGGCTCGTGAGCTCAACGAGCTACTCAGCATTGTCGAGTCGATGACGAACATGCCTATTTCTTTGTCGAGTAGCATTTCTATTGCCTTGTCAAGCTCATGCATTGAAAAGAAAAGGATTAAACCCAGCTCGATAAGGTGAATTCTCGACTCGACTGAACTCGATTGCAGGCCTAGTGAAGATATAGAATCCAAGTATCAAAGGCCATTGGTGAAATAGACAACCAGTGAAAGATTCCTAAATATGTTCCAAGGAAATTGTGCAGGCCAAAAGTCTTCATGCCAGACCATATAGAATCAGATTTATAAGTTTTTACGCTGTTACAAAGTACGCATAAATTGACAACCATAAACGCACGACAGAAAAGAACGGCATGCTTGCGTTAATGCAACTATCGACTGTCCATCATTAAACATAAAGTCAACATAAACAAGATGGATTAACGGATGGATCAAGTTCATTACAATATGGATAAGATGTGTATTACTATTACTTAAAAGTTACATACGAAGATAATCTCTTTACCATAATTAACCTTTTGACATTTAGAAATATGTATAGCTTACTCAAAAGAGCGAGAGAGGAGAAAGAAAAAAGGAAACTGCACATGGACAAAAAGGTACGCCAAGATCCGATTAACAGTTAATTCCACACAGTTCAACATCCGGGCCGGTGACTCTAGTGGTGAATGGATCAACCCGGACCCACAACAACGAAAAGATAGAAGCCAGAAGAATGGACCACACGACGACAATAGTAGGAGTCCGGTTCTGGCGACCCATAAGACCCTTGAGGAAAGGATAAAGATGAACAATCACCCAGAAAGCAAAGAATAATTTCCCAAAGAGCGGGCCCCACGACTGGTAGCCGCTGTTGATGGCGTACGAAATCCCAGCAACAACGCCCACAATGTTTACTATGAGGAGAGTTGTTGGGGGTATAAGAAGAGTTGTCCATTTGAACATGTAGAGCTCGGAAAAATCACCGTCCTCGTCACCGGCCTTGGACGTGACGGTGAAGTTGGTGTCTATTCCTGCAAGCACTTTGAGCAAACCTTGGACGACGGCAAATAGATGGGCTGAGACACCTCCGATGACCCAAAACTGCTCGTTCCTCCACCATTCGTCGATTCCAACTCCACTCCACCTCATCTCCAGTATACCGGTGGCAAAGATGGAGATGAAAAGGGATAGAAACCACACACTCGCGAGGTTACTAATCTGCAAAATTGACTCATAATTTATTAATATAAATTTGTTTGTGTGTGTGTGTGTTTCTGTAAATTATATGAAAGATGATAAATTGCAGTTGTATATTGCTCAAATGTTGGCGATATAATATATTCAAGAGAATAAATCAGCTTGATATTGCACAATCACAATAATTATGGCCAGAAACGTGACATCATTTAGTAGATACATAAACAAGTACGGTATACTATACAGTCCGGCGGCTTTTTGACCTAATAAATGCTTTTAGCCATTTTTTGGAAGAACAGTTTTTCCAGTCATTCTTGGAATCATTTTTCTCGGATCTGAGAAACATGTTCGGTCGAGAAACACATTTCTAGGATCCCAGAAATGTATCGTGCAAATGAATTACTAAATCGGCTAAGTAGCTCATCAAGTATTCAAGGGGTTGGTCAAAATGGCTAAGAAACTTGTTTATTCAAAAATGGCTAATAAAATTTTTGATAAAATGAATGGCCAATTTGCCATTTATACACAATAATAATATAACACAAAATTTCCACGCGACATTTCACAGTGGTATAATGCAAGGTAATGAAATGCTCAGATCGCTTAATGAAGTGCAGATTAGAACATCAGAGACAGAAACAAACCTGGGGGATGATGAACTTCCCGGTGAGTAAGCAGACAGCTGGCAATGTACAATAAAATAAAAGAGGAATGGAAGTGATTGGGTAAATTGTGGTGTTGACATATGCAAATCTTTCTAGCCATTTCAATCTTCCACTATATCCATACCATATTGGACAATGTCTGCTAAACAAAATCTCTACAGAACCCAAGGCCCATCGAAGCACTTGGTTTAAACGATCAGAAAGATTGATTGGAGCCGATCCCTTGAAGGCTGGTCTTGGGGGCATACAATAAATTGATCGCCAGCCACGAGCGTGCATCTTAAATCCCGTAAGAATATCTTCTGTGACAGAACCATAAATCCATCCTATCTGCAAAATGAGTTTCAGAATGATATTAGATGGAATACATGCATTTTGGAAGTGAGAAGTGATAAGGGAAAAGCACGTTTACAGGTAATTTGCATCTAATGAGTGGAAAAGAAATGTCACAACACAAACCAAAATACTGATGTGACAAAAACTAACTAAATGGCAGCCATAGAAATTAATATTCTTCTGGTGGACTTAGCAAAGAATGACAACGGAGACCTTAAAGGTTTCACAACAGGTTAAATATACCCAAAAATCTTAGTATCTCTTTTACACCTACTTTCAAAAGGGCCCCTTAAGTTTATAAAGGCTGCATCTGATGAGCAATCCCCAAAACCCAAGAGACTAAAAAACACATTTGAGACATAACGTAGGGGAGTGAAGGGCATGTTTTTTACATTGCAAATTCCACACACACTCAGTTGCATTAAGAGGGCATGAAGGTTTTTACATCACAAATTCCACATGCACTCAGTTGCATTAAGAGGCCTTGCTGCATCTTATGACTCATTTCATTGGGCCACAAATGATTTACTTGAAATGGCATGACGATTGTTATAAATTCCACATGTACTTAATTGCATTAAAAAAATAGGCATGTGTACCGTATTTCAACAGTCTCCAATCTTAATCATGTACAATTTATTATAATTTCATGTGTTATGTCGAAGAATACTTATCTTTTAGTGAATCTTACAAGAGCTAAGACTCCAAAATTTAGTACCTTCACTATACTATAATTTCAAGAACATTTCAGAATTTCTCCAAGACTTTTTTACAACTTACACCACACATCAAAACTGAGTCTCAAGGAACTAGTGGCATATTGCTCTTTCTGAGAATGAAACCCTTTAGTGCCATCGTGGACTTCGGATAAATAAAATAAAGAAACTTACCTCACTTCCCCATTCTGTCTTGTCTTCATACCCACAACTTATAACATGAATGGCCTCTTTAAGAAGAGTCTCTGGTGTTGCAGACTGAGGAACACCACCATTTTCCATTAGCGTAGATGCAACAAAAACTGCAGACTGGCCAAATCTTTTCTCGAGGCTCATTTGGGACATGAGCAATGACTTCTCATCATCAAATCCAGCACCTGATACGATTAAGTAGGGTGAAGAATTAGAAACAAAAAAAAATGAACATTTTCTGTAGGTCTAGCAAGATAGAGAGAGAAAATAAACAGACATGTTAAATTCTGCAAATTTTAAAATAAGAATGATTATACAGCGGAAAAGCGAAAATTCAGACATGTCATAAGCAAAACATATGCAGTGTAAGAATGTATTAAAAAAATCATTTGTCATATATTGAAACAGTAAAATATCCACCAAAACAACTATTCCAAATAAGCACCATGCCTACAAGGCTCAAGTTAAATAGAAGCATACCTTCAACACCCTCCTCTATATCCTCCAAGCTGAAAATAGGAACAGTAGGATCAACATGCTTGCTAGATTTTTTCTTATCCGACCCCTTCTTACTTGATTTAGAACTTTTCTTGCTTGACCCACCAAAACAGGAAGATAACAGCCCACGTTTCTTCTGCTTTGGTTTGTGTGGAGGCTCATAACCATACAAAGCTGTTCTGTTAAATACACATCCAGTGCCGACGTATACAGGGCCTTGAATTCCATCAAGTCCTCTCAAGTTAATCTGATAGCCCAAAAAAGGACATTCACATTAGTTGTAGATGGCAGAGCAGATGGCTACCATAATATAACTTCCATCAAATTGCAGAGCATTATTTCAAGTTTGCTACAAGAAATTAACAGCTATGGTGCAGCATAATCTAAATGAAAAGGGCAACAAACAGCACACGAGTGACGAACTTACATCAAAGAAGACAGTGTTGCGATTGGCATATCTGTCACTCTTATCTATGCCATCGAATCTCTGTGGAAATTGAACATAACAAACATATTTCCCAAGATTGGGATCCATAAGAAAGCACATTGCTTCGCGCAAGGCCTTACTGTTGTTTATGTAGTGATCACAATCAAGATTCAACAAGAAAGGCCCATTAGTAAGGACAGCTGAAACGCGAACCTGCAAGTGTTGTATGAAAAAATTAATTTGCTCGCTGGCCAGATGTATAAATTTGACTTTTAAGTTAATTCTATTGACCACTTACAAGGGCATTCATGGCACCAGCTTTCTTGTGATGCTGGAAACCTTGACGCTTCTCACGAGACACATATACTAACCTGGGGAGCTCATTACCCTCACTATCAAGGCCTCCGCTTTGGCCCAAGAAAACCTAAAGGCAAGAGAATATTGTAAGTCACTGTATATTTGTTGAGGTAGTGTGTCAACTCAAAATACAAACAGCTCAAAATCCAAAAAAAAATAAAAAAAATAATAATAAAAAAAATAAAAATGACCACCAATCAGATTTCATCTCATTCACACATACATGGCACATGCAAGCATATTCTAAGACTATCCACACAAATACTTTAATATATATCACAGAACATTCAGCCGTAGCTATAAGTTCAATTCTACGTAAACCTAGCTCACCTGGATCATTCCTGGATGATCCCTTGTATTATTTCCGGGCCATGGTGTACCATCTTGCATGCTCCAACCTTCTTCAGGAACCTTTTGGGCTTTGGCAACAAGCGCATTTACACGAATCTTGAACTCTTCATATTCTCTCTGCAGGGAAAACAAAACAGGCATACAACCATAAGATGCTTGACCAAGTGTGACAAGTTAATAGAATTTTTAGGCACAAAACAATATTCACCTTCATAGCTCTACGGTCTTTTACAAAGGATGGATGAACTTTATCTTTTAAGTAGTCAACCTTCTGAGCAAAGTACCATTCTGGAGCCCGAGGTTCAATACTGTACTTTTTGCAGAAAGGAACCCATATTCTTGCAAATTCTGATGTTTCTGATAGAGCTTCAAATGTCAGCATCGCAGCACCATCATCAGAAACATAGCATGAAACCTTGTCCACTGGATAGTCTACCGCAAGAATGGACAAAACGGTATTAGCAGTAACAAGAGGAGGCTCCTTCAAGGGATCAACAGTACTGACAAATATGTCAACAGCGGCTAACTGTGATGGTTCTCCTTCTCGATCATATCTGTTACAATTTAAATAAAGAATTGAAAAAAAAAATTAATACAAAACCAGAAAAAAGAACTTTCATCTACACATATAACCAAAAAGATAACCTTGGAGAAAAAATGGCATATGATATTTTCAGAGAAATAATAATAATAATAATAATAATAATAATAATAATAATAATAATAATAATAATAATAAATTATTATTATTCTGAGAGCAGTTGCTACAGTATTTAGAATTAAATATGACACTGCATTACCTCATTATAGCACAAGCATGCAAAATAAAGGAAAAGGATATATGTAGCCGTGCAGAAATCAAGAGTTTTCTCACCTAAGAGCAAGCCTGTCAAGATATGTTTCACGGTTTACTGGAAGCCATTTTGGGAACTGATCGAGAATCCATGAAATCGCAAACCAGATCTCACAGATCACAGAAATCAACCACAAAGAATATGCATTGGGCACAGGATTGGTTATTCGATAGTGTAGAAAAATGCAAATAATAACCAGCCGCAATACTATAATCATCCTGTAAGGATTTATCCTTGATGATGGAATAGAAACCTTCCTCGATAAAGGCTGCCGGGCTTCATCATTCCTGCACCGAGAAGGAATATTAAGCAGATGGAAGAATGGCTGCCTAGGTCAACGACAACTCGCTACGGAACTAAGGTTTCTATGAACTTTTCGACAACATAATAAAATCTTTTGCTCAATTCATACACAGCAGGCAAAGGAACCTTTACAATGCAAAATAAAGAACTCACAGTAGAGAGTCATCCCCCAGAATATCTGTGCTTGCATCAATATCTCCAGCTCCTCTTTCCGAAGGCGGATGGCTTGAAGCCAATGGAATAACAGGCTTTTCTTGTTTCATCTTCCATCCATCAACTCTCTCTTTCCAGGCAACATTGCCTACGCCTAGGGATCCAAACTCCCTGACTGGATCAACAATCCTTGCTGCAAACAGAGTAACAGAAGAAGATTACATAAGAAGATTTCAGGATACGAGGGGATTTTATTAAACTGACTGACTGAAATCAAGTGTAAGGGGGTAGAAGTTTACGTTTTCCAGCACCGCCGGGTGGAGGAGATGCCATAGAAAGACGTCCGGGTGATGCAGCAGACAGCTCTCCAGAAACCTACATACAAGAGAGGGAGAGAGTTTAGTTTCAATATCACATGCGCAAATAGTACACCATCTGCAGGAGAGGTAGAGCAGAATAAAATTAGATGGAAAGAAGGAGAAGGGACAGAAGAAACGCACATCTGTTGCATTTGTGAGCAAAGGAATGTGGTTATGAGAGACCTCCTTATCATACTTTGGTGCCCCACTATCTTCCCCTCTCCCATAACTCATGTGCCAGCTCAGCATACGTTCGGAAATCTTCTGTTTTTCATTTTGATTCTCAGAGAAATGCAGATCATTGCCAACATCAGCATCCTCCTCCTGCTCCTCATCACCACGAATTGCAGGACTTCCTGTTTGTAAGAGTAAATGTCTTTCAGGAAAACCAGAATTAAATAGCAAGTCTCTAAAAGTTCAATGTTGAGTAGGACCAGTAGGTAACTGAATAGTAATATGCATAGCAGTTGAAGAAGGCCTAGGGTGATGAAGAGCTTGAAAGACGGGCAATCCCCACCAAAAAACTTTAAAATTTTTGTGAATAATTCTTTGGAAAATACAATTGGGGAATTATTGCCCCTTCTTTTTTCTATTCTTTTGGTTACTGCAAGAAGTATACTGCCAGAAATCGAGTCTCATCACGAACCTAAAATCTTGTTCTCACACCACGCAGATTACCCCTCCACATTCCCATAACGGATTTTCTAGCTATTCCAACTGTTTGCTTCAAACGCGAATGCAATAACCCAAATTTCAACACACATATATGAAAACATAATGTACCTTTATGTCTCTTGTATCGGGTTTTGCATTGAGGGCAAGACTGATTCCCATCCTTCCTCTCATATTCATAGCAAGGCCGGCAGACCGGAAATGCACAGACATCACAAGCAACAAACTGTTCGCCATCAGCAGTTAATCCTACATTATCACCACATATCTGACAGACCTGACCTCCCGTGTTCTTCAAGGTCTTCCCCTACCAAATCAAGCCCAAGAATCAGTTAAAGGAGATCCAGAATTCCCAAGGCTAGAACAAACAGTTTTAATACAGAGAATAAATAAATCGGACATCAATGCAAAAACGCGCAAAAACGAAAAATCAAAATCAAAATAGATACATTCAGTGCACAGTATATATGACAAATGATTTCAGTGAAGAGTAAGAAAAAATGATTAAACTATCACTTGGTCAGGCTTCAAGAGTATGTTATGCATCCATAAACGAATAGTACTCACTGCTCAGAAAAAATATCAATGGAAAACTTCTCAACTAACCTTGTTTTCTGCTTCAGATTCCATTGCCACTTGGTTTTAGATGATCAATGGATTCACAATAAGCTAGATACAAGCTTCACTCAGATTCTAACATCCCCAAAGCCTCTAAAATGCCTTCCTGCAAATGGCTGCAGAGAATAAGATTTTCTTTTCACGCTCTTCAACTGTAAGTAATCTGAGTCAGATTGCCTCAATTTACAGATCAGATCTACTTCTAATCACATTGAAGCCAAACGGATGTGAAATCTAGATTAAGCCCGCGGGCCGCAAAACATTTCAGCAACAAAGTCAGGAAGACATCTCATACATACTCATTATTATTATTATTCCAAATTAAAGCGATATCAAAAACCAATTTAATCGAAGTAAGGCAGCAGTCAACTAAAGTTCAATTCCCTTGAAAAAGCTATCAAAAACTTGACCAATGCATCAATTTCGATTTTACGAGCAAATTAAAAAAGGGAAAAGAAATCAAAACCCATCAACACAGCCATGCATTCCACACCCAGGATAATTGCAAACACTAAATGACAACTTAAAACTCACCACACGATCGAAGGCGCAACAAACTAAAATCGCATCCAATAATCGATCAATTATACGCCAGATCCAAAAGAACAGAGGATGAACGATCAGGGGCAGCTTCCAGAAGTGCAAATGGAGGGAAGGCAGAGTGAGAAGAACCAGTAGATGTCGGCCCCTTCACTTCTCTCTTAAATTTTCTCTCTCCAGAGATATACAAGTACGTCTACGCATATATATAGCTGGAAATTATCGCTATTATTGTGAAGCGATTAGTGATGACGATCAAATGGGGAAAATAAGTAGATTATCAAATGGAGTGTAATAGACGAAAACGACAGCGGAGCTGATGCCAGTGAGCTTGCAGATTTCTAAAGAGAGAGAAAGAGAGGAGTGAGACTCGGAAAAGAGTCCACCGACAGTGTAATGTAACGAGTAAATAGTAGTTTTTTAATTAATTTAGGATAATAAGTAGGTAAATAATGAATGTGAAAAAATTGCGCTCAATTCTTTTTTTTTTTTTTAAGGTATGCATGGCACTACGACTTTTTATAAAGTCACCATATATATAATTTTTTTGGGGGGATTGTCAAATACTCCCATTAAAAAAATGTGTTTGTCAAATACTCTAATTAATTTTAAAAAATGCCAAATATTCCATGCATAATTGTACAATTATAATTTTGGCCTTCCTTCCCATCAAAATTCACCACATTCTAATCAGTCCTCAGTTGGTACAACCTAATTCGCCCAAATCCGCTCTGCCCTAATTCTCTCTTTCCTTCATCGCCCAAAATCCTAATTCGTCGCCTCCTCTCCATCGTCGTCGCCACCTCTCTATCGCCGCCGCCGCCTCTCCATCGCCGTGCGCTCTCTTCACCACCGCACAACACACGGACACACGGTGCCTCACCACACGACTCGGCTGCCACAAACCTCCGAGAACCGGCGCCGTCAAGAAAATCTGAGGTAAGTGCATCGGATTTTAATGGCGATAATCCTGTAAATATCAGTCGATTTGATGATTTCGTTGTGTGTTATTCGTTTTTGTGGAATTTAGTAAATGAAATGTTGCTATTCATTATCAAGGACTTTGGTCCAGTCCAGTTATTTATTGATTCATGTAAATACACAGCCCGGGTCCAAACCGAATTAACACTGCCCTAATCGTTAAATGCCTGTTTTGATTTGATTTGATTGGGGATGACAATTTCCTGGGAATGGAGAATCCGATACCCTAATCTGACCAAATCTGAATGGATGAGGATTTCGAAAAATCTTTTGACATCTGTTTGAATTAATATTTTTTGGAATCTTTAACCGATGTGTGAATTACTTTCTCCGTTACTATCCAACAATCGACTCGAAATAGTTTTATTTTATTAACCATAAACTGAATTCATAGAGAGTTGATTTGTTTAGGATGTAATATACGTAATTGGTTTTTTGAGTCATAGCGATGTATCTAACATTCGCCACAGCACTTAATTTCTTTTTAAATCGTCTGAGTAAT
The DNA here is from genome assembly GCA_014905375.1 of Phtheirospermum japonicum. Taxonomy (NCBI): domain Eukaryota; kingdom Viridiplantae; phylum Streptophyta; class Magnoliopsida; order Lamiales; family Orobanchaceae; genus Phtheirospermum; species Phtheirospermum japonicum. The sequence goes on along the minus strand of BMAC01000267.1, from coordinate 422,007 downwards.
GTATGTTATTTTTTGGTGAGTTGTGGCATAGTTGTGCAGTTTATGCTGTTTCCTACCAATTCTGGTTGATCATCAGAATGACAGACTTGATTGCTGACAAATGCTAATAGTATGAATGGAAAATAGTGCGGAGTATGGTTGTGCTGATTTGATTTAACTTTTGTGGATGCTACATTCCCATTAGTTATCTTGAACTAGCTAGGCTACTAATGCAGATTAAGTCTTTGATGTGGTTATGATTATTTTATTTTTATGAGATTGGTTGCTTTAATCTGCCTATGATATCCTTTTTCCATATTTAATTGAGACAGCTATGTTATCCTCTTCCTCTTGTCTGTGTTGTTATTTTGGTTACTGAAGTTGTACCTGTGAAGGATCAACTTGATATCAATTTTGTGGATGCAATGTTGGGTTTGTAGATTGTTCTGGTGATGGGAACTGTTGGTACTATGTGAAGTTAGTTATGACTTCTGATCATCATTATAGATTCTAACATCAGCCATCAATATAGGCTTTGGTTTCTATGGACATACATTGTTTTATGCATTTTTTTTTTACTTTCATTTGAGATTCATTTGTTTTTTCTACGAATATGGTTGCTATTGCATGTGAGATTGATTGATTTCTGCCATTTTCTTTTGACTTTAAGTGGAACAGGCCCCCCTCAATAAGAAGGCTGAAATTTGAGTTTGTGTTAAAAATGCGTACAAAAGAAATGGCCCAAAAAAAGGCCCAAGATCTTGATGTTGGGGAGAACGAAGGAGGTTCGGGAAAAAAGCAGCAGCAGCTGGAGAAGAAGAAGAAGAAGAAGAAGAAGAAGAAGAAGAAGAAGAAGAAGAAGAAGAAGAAGAAGCCCTGCTGACAAAGAGGTTCGGGAATGATTTCATTAAAGTAGAAGTGTCATGTTTTAGGTTATAATTGTAAAATGTTTTTACCATTTTCAATCAACTTATTATCTAGCCACCTTCACCTTGTTTAATGATATTATTATTTATGTAAATTTAATTAATTTAATCTGAGGTAATAATGCGCACCAAACGTGCCCGCGAATTGAATGCTGGGGAGAATAAAGATTCGGGAAAGGAGCCGCAGAAGAAGTCAGCTGCGAAGAAGAAGGAAAGCCCCGCCGTCATGGATAATGAAGCTCCAACCACCCTCCCGCTGGTGAAGAAGAAGAAGTCAGCTGCGAAGAAGAAGGAACGCCCCGCCGTCAAGGATAATGAAGCTCCAACCACCCTCCCGCTGGTGAAGGAGAAGAAGTCAGCTGCGAAGAAGAGGAAGCATGCTGTTGAAGAAGGCGACAAGGTAGAAGTAGAGGAACCGCAAAAGAAGCAACGAAAGTGAGTATTAGTTATTGTACTGTAGAGTATTTGTTTTTGTGCTGTCTGGTATTGGTATTGGTTGTTTGTGGTATCGGGTCTTATTAGATATTATCTAGTGCTTTTGCTAGAGTTTGTAAATATGTTGTTTTTATTTTTGCAGGAGATATGACTCGGATTTTGTCATCCACTGCAAACCTAATGGTTTGTGCGAAATCGTTGGCAGTTTGAAGCCTGTCCAGAAGGAAGATGTCAAGGCTGTTGGTTTTGGTGGGATGCTGTGTGTTTCGGGTATAAGTGTCACCAAAACGAAGCTTATACGCTGGCTTGTGGAACGATTCAACGGGCGCAGCCAGATGCTGAAAATAAACAACAGGAACTGTTTTGCAGTCACTGCGGACGATATATGTGACGTGTTCATGTTGCCAAATGGAGGGCTGGATGTAGTGAGAACGGAGGTAAAGAAAGATGCTCCAGACAGTAGAGGTCTCTTGGTTGAGTGGGAGGCGAAGTATGGGTTCGAGCGCACTGTGAGCTTGACTGATATGAAAAGGATTCTYGAGAMAAAGTTTGGTGATGCAGGGGGCCCCGACTTCCAACGCCTCTTTGTTCTTTATTCCATTTCCTCTTTCCTGGCCCCGGTTTCAAGTCAAAAGATGGATTGGGGGCTTCTTGACTGTGTTGGTGATGTGGGAAAAATAAATTCCTACAATTGGTGCTCGTATGTCCTCGACCGACTCTGCAAAGGTGTTGATACCTTCCGTGCGAACCCCACACCGAAGAATATAAGCGGTTGTGTGCTTGTGCTGCAGATCCTCTACTTTCACAGGATGAAATGGAAGGGGCGCGCCGAACCGTCCTCGCTGCCTTTGATTCAGCACTGGACGACAGAGAAGTTCACGCAACGAATGTGTGAAGAACTTTCTGCTGGAGGTTGGGGGCAGGGCGAGTGGATGATGAGCATGTACCCTATTTCATCCACGGTCAAGGGAAAGAGCGAGGGAAATGTAGATAGGGCGAATGATGAAAGAGCTGAGGTTGCAGAAAAGAAGGGTGAAGGAATGGGCGATGGTTGTACACAAGTTGAACCAACCAAATTCATACAGTTTGAATTGATGGCTGGTGAAATGGACGATGAGGAGATAAGAAGAGTAGCGCAAGACGTAAGTTGTGTTGATTATTATCCTGTTGTATTTTTTTATTTATTTAATATTTGGGTTAACTAGTATTAACTCTAGTGTCTGCATTGTAGGATACTCATGAGGCGATTCTCCTTTTGAAAAGAGATATGGGTATTGTGAGTCGTGTCCATCAGAGACGATTGCTGGAGTTGGCACGGAATATTAAGGAGAAAGATTGTCGAGAATATGTTCCTGGCGATACGACTGAAAGCCAGAAGTTCTGGTCCGATGAACAAGTGGTCCGCCTGTGTGATCAAATCGAGACGAACCATAAACGGATGCAAGAACTCACAAGTGCAGTTTCTATGCCTAGCTTTGAACTTTTGACGCCCGAACCGGGATATAAAATGGATATTGAGACAGAAGCGGCAGTTGAAGAACTGTACAGAAGCGAGGAAGCGGCGTCGGCTGGAATTCCAGGTGAAAGTGAGGAAGCGGCGTCGGCTGGAATTCCAGGTGAAAGCTCCATCAAGTCTTAATCACTTTCTATATTTATGATGTATTGGTTTTCTGTTTGTGAAGTATGTGTTTTTGTGCTATGAAGTATTGGTTTTCTGTTTGTGGAGTATGTGTTTTTGTGCTATGAGGTATTGGTTTTCTGTTTGTGGAGTATGTGTGTTTGTGCTATTAGGTATTGGTATTCTGTTTGTGGAGTATGTGTGTTTTTGTGCTATGAAGTATTGGTTTTATGTTTGTGGAGTATGTGTTTTTGTGCTCTGAAGTATTTGTTTTGATTTCTTTTAATTTTACCAGATGATTCTTGGCCTGTAAGGGAGAATAGTGATTTCAAATGCTTATTTATGAGGAAGTACATGAAGTCATCTGGTGACATGAGTCGGAAAGAGAAAGACGTTGTTGATTACTGTCTTTCCCATCGAAGCTTACCTGAAAAAATGTAAGTAGAATATATATGCCGATCTAAAAATAAAATATTAGTTGATGTGTCACGCATCTTCATTTTGTGTTTATTAATTGTTTTTTTTAGGGAGAAACCGAATGTTTTCGCGCATCACTCTGAATACTCCTCCTTTATTACTGTTGATGATATTGCAACGTTGAATGATGGTCGCTTTGTGAGCACTGTCGTAATTGATGCATGGGCATTGATGCTGAATAAACGGGGGGTAGAAATTGTTTCTATATGAACACTCAACACTCTGTAAGTTTTATTAAGTAGAGTGTTTGTGATCTTATTTTTTCTTCCTTCTTTTCTATTACTGTGCATCATATTGAAAGAAAAAATGATTGATATCACAGCTGTACCTGCACAATTTGGTCACTGGAGTCCAGGGAGAAGTGGATTTTGCTAAAAAAGTGAGAGGTTGTTGGGATCATTRGGTGAACAACATGGGTGATTCTGTAATTTGGGATTCAATTGATTTTGTAAGTATTAGTTTGGTTATATTTTGATAATGATCTTTATTTTATTTATGTTCTGATTCACATTTGTTTGTTCGTTCCCCAGATTTTTGTTCCTATTTGGATTGCAGAACACTTTTTTGTTGTTGTTGTCAACCTTGTGGAGCAAAAGTGCAAAATCTGGACAATATGACGCATTCAAAATCGAAGAATGTGTTGCATGAAAATCTGCAGAATGCTGTGGTAAGCTATCTGGATCATATTTTAGACTTTTTTTTCAATTGAAGGCAAATGTACATGTGTGAGTACAATTTCTGATTTGAATTTTTACAGAAAACCCAAATGGCTATTTTTCTTGAAGAGAAAAAACACCCGAAAGCAGGCGATATTGAGCAGTACATTGTTGAAGATGTTCGTTTCGCGTGGAAGGGATGTGCTGGGGCCAATGGGGACTGTGGTATCTTCCTTATGAATCACATGGAATTTCGTATTCAGCACCCCTTCACCCCGTATCAATGTTTGACCACCCTGAAGCCCCTCCGGACAGTGCCTTGATTATCCCACCAGAAACGAGGAGGCCTCCTGGAAGACCTAAAAGGAAGAGAATACCGTCTCAAGGAGAATCATATCCCACGATCTATGAAATGCGGTAGAGTGGAAAGGTCGTGCAATCATAACAGAAAATCGTGCACCGAACCGCTTGCTTAAATGCTGTTATATTTATTTTTAGTGAAATGTGATTTATTTTTCTTGTGTTTTTTTACTATTCACAGACGGTATCTTGGTTAGTGTATTAGTTTCTGCACAGAAGAGTATTGGTTATTGTGTCCGGGAGTATTGGTTTCTTGCTGTGTAAAAAAAAACCTAATAATTCGTTATTACAAACTTTATAGATACACCGTTTGCTCATAAAATCAATACCCTTATCGTGTGTTAATGAATGTAGCAGGGTATCTAAGCTTTCTCATGTGAAAAAACTAGCGCATTGCATTACAAACACTAGCATCTTGGTTAGTGTATTAGTTTCTGCACAGAAGAGTATTGGTTATTGTGTCCGGGAGTATTGGTTTCTTGCTGTGTTAAAAAAAACCTAATAATTCGTTATTACAAACTTTATAGATACCACCGTTGCTCATAAATCAATACTTTATCGTGTGTTAACGAATGTAGCCAGGGTATCTAAGCTTCTCATGTGAAAAACTAGCGCATTGCATTACAAACACTAGCATCTTGGTTAGTGTATTAGTTTCTGCCACAGAAGAGTATTGGTTATTGTGTCCGGGAGTATTGGTTTCTTGCAGTGTAAAAAAACCCTAATACTTCTTAGTTACGACGTCACCTACCACTTAAGAAAGAAATACAGAGCAGAAAGAAGAGAAAAAGAAAGAAGTAAAGGAGCTAAGCTATTCATGTTAAACACCAACACATGTCAATAGGTTCGAAATACCCCTACATTGTATTACAAATATGGATACCTCGCAGCACAAAAAACCAACACATTGGTATGCAAAACACTACAACAATTGTACGTGCAGAGACATAACATGTCAAAGGCTAAAAAGTTCATTAATACTTCCTACTCCTCTACTTCCTAGAAAACGCACAAGAACCAAGACATATTTTTCTGCCCATGGCCAACTCCTCTACTTCCTGGAATTGGAGAAATCGAGTACATCTTTCTCCAACTGATTCTTCATGTGATTGACATCACTCAAGAGAAGTGTTGCACAATACTTGGCTCTCAACAAACGTCTCCCATCACGCTACAAAAAACACACACAAAAAAAATAAATTTACCTATCCTTTTCAAATTAAAAGCGGAACTTATGTATAACAAGTGTACTTACTTTTTTCAAATTTGGATTTTCATAGGGATGTCCCCTAAAAGAGAAGTGGGATTTTGCTAAAAAAGTGAGAGGTTGTTGGGATCATTGGGTGAACAACATGGGTGATTCTGTAATTTGGGATTCAATTGATTTTGTAAGTATTAGTTTGGTTATATTTTGATAATGATCTTTATTTTATTTATGTTCTGATTCACATTTGTTTGTTCGTTCCCCAGATTTTTGTTCCTATTTGGATTGCAGAACACTTTTTTGTTGTTGTTGTCAACCTTGTGGAGCAAAAAGTGCAAAATCTGGACAATATGACGCATTCAAAATCGAAGAATGTGTTGCATGAAAATCTGCAGAATGCTGTGGTAAGCTATCTGGATCATATTTTAGACTTTTTTTTTCAATTGAAGGCAAATGTACATGTGTGAGTACAATTTCTGATTTGAATTTTTACAGAAAACCCAAATGGCTATTTTCCTTGAAGAGAAAAAACACCCGAAAGCAGGCGATATTGAGCAGTACATTGTTGAAGATGTTCGTTTCGCGTGGAAGGGATGTGCTGGGGCCAATGGGGACTGTGGTATCTTCCTTATGAATCACATGGAATT
>BMAC01000267.1:397747-415647 GCA_014905375.1 Phtheirospermum japonicum | reverse complement strand
TAATTGGATCCTTGATGCAAGACATCTCCCAATAAATTGAAAGATTCTGCTGCATTAGAGCTCATCTCTCCATATCTCCGCCCCGTAAAAAACGCATTCGCCCAGTTGCAAGGATTAATATTTTCAAAAAAACTTTGTGCCGTGCGTCCACCTTCCTTCAATAGATCTGCCATGTTCTGTTGATAACCTTGTACCGTGGGGGCGTATGCACAATTCATAAGAAGCCATACCATCCTATTTCTCAAGCTCTTACTCGCCCTCCTGCCACTGAATTTGTCCTTCAAGTTGTTCTTCAAATGGTTTAGATAGTATCCGTGTGGGTAGTCTGGGAAGATCTGGCTCATGGCATCAAGCAAATCGGGGGTTTCGGTCTGAAATAAAAGTCACCACACGGGTTGGCGGAATAATCTCCCTCAGGTTTTTCAGAAACTATTTCCAATTTGCAGCATTCTCCGAATCGACAACGGCAAAAGCTAAAGGGTACAAACCTGCACAGTAGATTTTGGGGTATGAAGTCTGTAATGTTGAGATATTAGTTCTGGTACACTGCAAGAAACCTATACTCCCGGACATAATAACCAATACTCCCCAGTACACAAACCAATACTCTAAAGAAAAAATAGTAGGGGAAATGAGCAGTAGCAGTAAACAGAGCAAAAAAAAAATAAAAAATAAAAAATAGCAAATGAACCAGTAAGTAATAAAATAGCAAATCACCTCTATCACCATCCTTGCTTGTAGCAGCTAGCAAATGCCCTTTAAATTTCCCCCTTAGGTACGTTCCGTCAAGAAACAATATCGGACGACAAAAGTTGAAGCCATCGATGCATCCTTTAAACGATATGAAAATCCTCCTAAACTTGCAAGTTGTAGCAGTGACATCCAACACAACATGCGAGCCCGGGTTCGAGTCTGTAATTGCCTGGACATGCCTACTTAACATTTCAAACGACTCGTTATCATCCCCATGAACGCACCTCTTCGCCTTCTCAACAGCATCAAATGCGATAGTGTACGATATCTCAAGACCATAATCGTGCATAAACATTTTTACAACATCAATCGGCCGAGTTTCTGATTTCTTACGAACTTTGTCAACGATCAAGCTACAAACCAAATCCGCACTCAAGCGGTTATGTTTCCTTGATCGAAAGCACGAACCGCATGTATGCACATTGTTCAATTTTTTCACATAGAAATAATCATTGGTAGGATCCTTTGACGCATAAACATACCAACCGCAGCCTGAGCTCTCCTTCTTCGAGCACATTGCAGAGACTCGTGTCGAATCATTCTTCCCCCAATCAAAATCAAAACCAACACCAATTGCCATCTTACGCAATGCAATACGAAACTCCGTGGCACCACCTTCAAATTGCTGACCAACCCCCACAATCTCCTTATCTCAACCAGCCGTCAAGAGAGTCTTATTATTCGAAGGACAATAGAGAGGAAGGAAATCTTGATCAACACTCGAAGTGTCGACATTCGTCAAAGCGCTATTGTTGGTGTAAGACGAAGACGACGACTGATCACAAACGGCAACACGATCTTTCTTCGATATATTGATCATCAACCGATCCAAGTTATAGAGCACAGCCACCGCCACCATGGTACTAAAATCATCATCAGTCGCCAAGACACAGTCAGAGTAATCAGGAGTCGAGTAGTGCATGGTGAACTCGTCTCTATGAAGCTTCTTCCACTGATTTTGGATTCTGTGCAAAAGTTTCTCGAATGAATTACCAATATCCATTTTGTACGCTAAAGTCTCGCCATTGTACAAGCAGAAAACAAATACACCACCACCACCAATAACAGCATTAACTACAGTTTCAACAAAACAAAAGTAAGAAATACACTTCAGAAGCACTATACAAAAACCAATACTCTACTGCAGTAAAACCAATACTAAATGGAAGAAAAAACAATACTTGAACCACCAGTAAACTAACCAAGGAACAACAAATACAGGCCGGCTTTCAGAAATTTACCAAAACATAAAGGGAGAATGTGCAGGAAGCAAATTTCAGAAGCAACTTCTTACTAAATCAGAGGCAACTACATACTAAAGAGCACAACAACAAATCCACAACACACACGCAAAATATCATGTGATGAAATTGAAGAAATCAGGGATGAAATTGGGATTGAATAAAACCCTAATCCCAATTCTTGAATAAAAATTCAGAAATTGAAGAGATTCAACCAAAAGAATCACAAAGAGGCTCAATTAAAAACACAAACTCAGTTTCTTACTCGAATTAGAAGCCATGTGAATTGATTGCCAGCGCCGACGTTCGTAGCTACAGCCCAATCGTTCAAAAACTTCCCGCAAGCACGAAGAAGACAAGCGACGGAGCAATTGATTGAAAAAAACACAAAAAACTATGAAGAAACTTGAGCTATCAATCGATGTCCATTTGGAATCAATCGATTTTCGGATTTTGCAGAAAAGAAGAAGAAGAAAAAAATGAAAGAAAAAAGGGCGCGGGTGTGGGGTGTAGGTGAAGACAAGTGATTTTTTTGGGCAAAAATATAGGTAATAATATGAGGGATAAATTAGACATTTCACATTTTAATTTTGGACTATTTGACAAAAAGGAGGGATCATTTGACTTAAATCTACAAGTTGAATTATTTGACAAATTCAGTATGTCTTAGGGAGTATTTGGCAATTCCCCCTAATTTTTTTAGAGTGGTGAAATTTTTGAACATTATTTTAATATTCGGAAGAAAAATTTAAATACATTGACATTTAATTTATGTTAAAAAAAATTTGAATTTTAAATATTTATTCGATAATTTTACCTTTAGCACCTTGAAATTTAACACTTGGGTGAACTTATAAAGTTTTGAAGATCTAATATTTGTTCCATTTTTAACTAAGATAACACAACAAAGTCTGAAAGGAGATATAATAGTAAGAGTTCCTCTTATGCAGATTGATAGTACATTTTTTATTTCACCAAAATTAAAAAAAAAAGTAATTAATAATTAAAATAATAAATTTCACATACTTTTTCCAAATACACTGTTACGTCAAAATAGAAAAGAGAAGAATTAGTATTCTTAAGACCAAATATGTGGATAAAAAAACTATTTTTCTATTCCCAAAAAACTTTATTTTTTCAATATAATTTGGTTGATATCAGTGTTACATTAAATATGAACAAATAGGGAAATTCATAAAAATTGTATATGTCAAGAATAGAAAGTTTGTATATTTTGAGGGGGAAAAAAGAAAAATGGTATATTAATTTGGGAGAGAGAGTAATATTTTTAGATCAAAAATAATTATTATAAATTAACACGTTCACTTAGAGATTGTCAACTCTAATCCATTGATTTAATAAAATCTTTCACTATGCAAGGTGTTTCAATCATGTTTGAAGAGTACTGGTAACTAAAGAAATGTACATTGTGTGTGGAACTCACAAAGTCACAATATCATCATCCGAGCGCTTTAAACAGTTGTACATACTCAGATCTAATACATCATCTTTCATTCGTGTGCAAATTGATGAAATTCTATTTAAGAAAAAAGAAAATTGCAGGAGTCTGTGAGATATTTAAGTGTAAAATATCTTATTACAATTATGTCCGAAACTTCTTTTGATACTCTGAAATGATGTATATTGCCGTCACTTGGAAGTTAGAAAATGTACATAACGATTTAATTGTCAGGAATAGTAAATGTCAAACCATATATTGTTGGGACAAAAATGAGACAATTTCAATAACATTAAAATTTCAAGCATAAACTTCGTCTAATAACTATGAAAAATGTGTCCGAGTCGAACATTTTTGTTTTTCCAAATTCTATGTTGGTACAACTTTTAAATGTCGGCCTCTTCTAATTAACTAAATTAGTTGTTATGTCAGTGGGTTCAATCAATGGCCGTGTGATACAATTGTTTAATATTTTATGATGTACTGATATAACAGACTCATTGTGATGTGCTTCATTTTAAAAGTTAAAATATACTAATTTATCAAAGAACATATATGACAACGCACAAAATTTAATTGATCACATATACACACAAGGTACCAATTTAAGACTTTAATCTTCCTAAAACATGTGTTCAGAATGAATAAGAAAAATCTAAACCACGAGAATAATAAGTAAATAAAAACAATTCAACCAATCTTGAATAGTTTATATCTGCAATGTTTCAAAAGAAAAAAAGAAAAAGGTAAATGAATTCTATTATCTACAAGAAGCTGGTTTCTTATTTTTAATAATTATTATTTTTAATTGAAGACACTAAGATTAAGCTACAAAATAAAAATACAGTAAATGTAGGAGTTTAGGCCATTGTGTATGAAGAGGAGATTGGGGAAGTATAGAGTATAAATTGAATTACACATAATTACAGATTATCATTTGAATGACTTCTTAACAGTTAACAGCAAATATATCGTCCAATTTTGTTTATTGGAAGTGCATATGAATTATGATATCTTCGGAAAAAGAAAAAGTGCATATCATATCTTCTTCATAACCTTATCACAGCTTTGCTTGTTCTTGAAGTTGTTCCTGTTCAAAGGGTTCTCAAGTTAACTGATGATAATTGATAATCATAACAACATTGAAGTGTGAATCTGCTAAAAAGTACTGTTAAGTTTATTATAATGATAATAATAATAATAATTATTATTATTATTTCATTGAGTACAAATAACAAGTACAGAGAGAAAAAAACGGAAGGAATGTCAAATATGATGTTTAAGAAAATCCATAAAAACACTACTCCCTCCATTTCACCGGTGGAAAAAATGTTTCTCAGAACAGTTCTTCTACAATTTTCAATGTAAAATTGCACAAACCTTTACTATTTTACCCCTAGAACCATATACGATGGAAAATAGAAAGTACAACCAACTAATTATATTACTATGAGAAAAATATTTTTTACCTCCTGAATTTAGACGTGTTCGAACAACCGATTTGTTTTGGCCAAAAACCTCAAACCGGCTGGTTGACGGCAGTATGTGAACCATCGGTTCACGGTTTGGCCACGGTTCGGTTTGCCGGTTTGGTTTTTTTTTTTTTTTTTTTGAATTTTTTAACTTAAAAATTCATATATTTTGATTTTTTTACCGATGTTTATTTTTAATTTTATTAAAAAAATACGTGAGGTTAAGTGATAAAATATTAATAACATTTTGAATTAATTCAAAAATTTAAAAGAAATTAAACTTGAACTATTTAAAATATTATAAGTTAAAATAAGAAATTTTAATTAAAATATTTGAAAATTTTGAAGTTAAATTTTTTATTTTTCTATTATATAGATAGATAGATATAGATATTTAAATGTATGAGGTTAAGTGAGAAAATAGAACTAACAATTGAAATTTGAATTAATTTAAAAGAAATTGAATCATTTAAAATATTTGAAGTTAAAATAAAATTTATATTAAAATATTTGAAATCTTAAATTTAAGTGAGAAAATAGAAATAATACTTTTAATAAACTCAAAAAGAATTAACAATTTTCAAATATTCAATTTCAAAATTTGAAATTGTTACTTTAAACAATTGAAATAACGTATATATTAAATTGTAACTCCCCAACCCTAAAATCAAAGTACACATAATTTCATCGTAGTATTTACTCTAGAGATCTAGAGAGGGTGAAGGATATAAGTTATCACAATTTTATTAAATTGTAAAAATAATTAATATCTCCATCGCGATCGTGTGGCTATTACTTATAAAATAAAGTATTTTTCTTATTGATCACCAATGCAAAATATCGAATGAGTTTGGTGTTAAAAAATGACTTATAAAATGAATATTTTATAAATGTATTAAAAAAAAAAACGGCGGTTTAAACCGCCGGTTCACGGTTAGAGAAATGCTCAAACCGTAACCGAATCGCCTTATTGGCGGTTCCGGTTCGGACCGAACCGGTTTGGCCGGTTTGTGCAAACCGCTGAACACCTCTACCTGAACTATGTCCAATTTGACACTTTGCCTTCTAAACTTTTATTTCTTACACTTTACCTTCTAAACTGTACGAATTTTGCACTTAACCTCCTGAAAACCTGTTTTTGGTGGAAATTCTGGCCGGAGCTCACTCGTGTGACATGCACACTAACATATAAGGGGTAAAATTGACTTTCCATCTCCTCATAACTCCAGCTCAAAACAATGGCACGTGAGCACTGCGTGGGTTCCAAATCTTACGTGTATACATATATTAAAACATTTCCATCTCCTACACATGACTCCTGCTCAACACAATGGCACGTGAGCACTGAGTGGGTTCCAAAACCTACGTGTATACCTATATTTATGTGAACATTATCTTAACAGGTCACACGAGTGCTCATATACCATTATTTTGAGCAGGAATCATGAGGAGGAGATGGAAAGTCGGTTTTACCCCTTATATGTAAGCGTGCATGTCACACGAGTGAGTTTCGGCCAGAATTTCCACCAAAAACAGATTTTCAGGAGGTTAAGTACAAAATTCGTATAGTTTAGGAGGTAAAATTTACGAAATAAAAGTTCAGGAGGCAAAGTGTCAAATTGGGCGTAGTTTAGGAGGAAAAGAAAATATTTTCTCTATTATCATTTAAGTTCTAAACTTTTATTCAACTTTTATTAAACCATTCATATCAGTATATATATTCAATTAAACTAAAACATGTTAATGTACGTTGAGATATTTAGGGTGCGATTGGATATCTTTTCGTTCATTTTCGTTTCGTTTCATTAGAAAATAGTGAAAATAAAAAATTTTAGGGAGATAAAATTTTTAGTAAGATAATGATTGGATATAATTTGTATTTTTTTGAGTAAGTGATTGGATATAAAATTTCAAATGGGATCCAAAAGTTTGTGCGGTGGGAATTAATGATGGTGAAAAGATGAGAGAGAAAATAAAATAAAGTTTTTGTGTGGTAGAAATTAATGGTAATTGAGAGATAAGAGAGAGATGAGGGAAATAAATGGATAGAAATGATGAAAAACTTTTTTGAGAAAAAAAGTGAAATATATTTTTTGAGTCATAAACAATCATTTGTTTGCCATTTTTTTCTTTTGGTAGTTGAGGGAAACCAAAAATTTTTGGTTTCCAATTGCACACTACTGTAGAAATCCTGATCAATTTTATACATAATTGTGAGTTTGGCCCTTAGCTGATATGATTTATCTTGCGCTTATTGAGATACCGGCTACACATGGACTTTCTCTTATTTACCAAACATGAAATGGGAGAGCAAAAGATGAATTTAAGGAAGGATTATACCAACCTCAGTCACAAAGAAGGCATGGAAACCATATGGAACTCTTCTGGGCAGCTCAACGACCGCAACAGGTTCAGGTGACATTGTTTTCGCATCAATCACGTTCACTGCCGATTTTCTGTACATCTCATGCAAACCGGGATTTAAGTCAGAATTTGCTGTTAATATCAAAATTAAGGTACCCCAAAGCACAATTTATAAATAAACGTAGACTCGTGGTGATTATTATTGCTGTTATTGATTTAATATTTCCTTGAGTTTTTTAATATTACTATTATTTTACGAAAATAAGACGAAAAAACAGAATATGTAGTAGATGAGCAATGTACCCGGTGTTCTCATCATGTACAAAGAAAATCAAGTAGCCGTCGTCTTCTTCAGATGTGGTACCGGGCTGCCGAGGAACAAAAACAGCCTCTGATCCAAATCGACCGGGCCCCAGATCAAAGATGCCACTAACATTTCCTCCAACTTCAAGCTTTTCTTTTCCAGTCTCAGGTTCCCCGTGTAAATCAAATTTAATAATACCAGTGACCTTTGCAATTTGATCCATTGTTGTCCCATACACATAACGTTGTTTCCTAAATCCACACACAAAAAAGAAAAAAAAAAAAATAAATAAATAAATAATAATAATAATAATAATAATAATAATAATAATAATAATAATAATAATAATAATAATAATAATAATAATAATAATAATACTTTACCTGCCAGTGTAGCTTTCGTTCACCCTGGGAAAATCTACAGTTGACACGGATAATCTTTTCTGCGTAGCCAGACCATTTTTTAGGTTGAATCTCATTTCATACCTGACAGGGACACAAAAACGTTATTTTTAAGATGAGAGAAATGTGTGTATTCATTTCTACGGGTATGTATATAGGTTTCTTACAGTTCATTTGTGAAACTCTCGAGCTTTCCTTTTACGGAGCCATTGACCTGGTCAAGATCAGGGTTCTCAAGTCGACAAGTGATCAGAACAACTTCGTCTCCTTCTTCCCAAGCATTTGCTGACAAACAGTCGGGGTACATTATTGGCAAGAAAATGTCAAATCATTACATAATATATTAATAGCATTGGGGCTACTAAAGTTTATTAATTTAGCGAGAATATTAAATATTTGAGATACTAATTTAAAATGTTTCTCATGAGCCAGGACCGACAAAAAATATTATTAAGCGAGGATATTAATTAATCGAGTATTAAATCATTGAGGTCTACTGTACGTATAACTACAATATCTGTTTGACCTTGAACTAGTTTTTTGACCTCACATTGTTGTGGCTTAAGATTTTGGTTTTAAGATTAAGCTGCTCACCATTATGGAATATGAAGCAATTTGGGAGCTCAAACCACCTGACTAGGAGCTCATTCTTCGCATAACGTGGAAGGATTCCAAAACGAGCTTTCTTGGTAGGATCAAAACTAAAGGCAAATTTATTTTCCTTCACCATTTCCTGAAAACATGATAATGTTGGATTAGATAGGTATAGTTATCATAGCTGAATAGTTGATTAAGTGATCACTAAACAAAATGTAGATATGAATTAATAAACTAATGAATGTAACAAAACTCAATATCAACATATCAATCATTAACAACAGCATTTTCTCAGTCAAAGCATCATTATAAAAAAAAAATGGAGTTATATTGTCGTCTACTAAAGGAAAGACATTAGACAGAGGGAAAATGAAAAATAAAGAGAATAGGAAACCACTCTATGTCTTATTTATCCTTTGATTGAGTTACCATTGAGTCTGGAATCAGTGGAAGGTATAATAGATTTAGTAGATTTTTGACAAGAGCATCAAACTACAACCAAGTATTATATAATGTTTACCTTTGGCCTGAAGTACAATGGTAGATCCATAAAAATGGCATAATTATCAGTAATGGCAAAATCATGCATCATGATTGGGGCTGGTATCGTTATCGGCACAGGATCCTGCATCACCCCTTCCTTCGATATGACTCTGTATGTGATATATGGTGGTGTGTGAGCATATCCAAATGTAAACATTTCCCCTGTATGAAAAGCTTATATAAGAGACTTGATTATAAGAAGCAGAATGAAATCTTTTTAGAATTATATTTTGAGATGAAGCTAATTGAACTTAGAGGCACACTCAGCCTAACTGTTGGGCAGGTCCCCTAAAACTAATTTTAAAAAGAACAAAAAAATATTTAAAAGGAAGAGAAAACCCAAAAAAAACTAGACTAACCAAAAACTTAAAAAGAACACTAAAAAAACTAAAATAAATAAATAACTTAAAAAAGAACCCGGAAAAACAAAAAAGAAAAACTTTAAAAAAAAAAACACAAAAATATAAGTACAAATTCAAGCGCGTCTATCACATTTTTCCTTTTTTTTTTTTTAACTTCACTGGTTCATAATAGCTTCTGCCAACTGTCATAGTTCATATTATACATGACTGTAAAACATTATCCTGCCAACCTGTATTTCCCATCAGGATTTGATTACTATATTCTATTTATTTTATTCCAGCCATCTGCTGCTTTATTTTATACTTTTTACATTACCATAGTAACTGCCATTTTCCACTTCATATAATCAAATTAGAGGCATTGTTAGCAGCTAGACATGAATAAATCAAATGGAAATAACTCAATCACCTTATTAGATCATGGAGAGAGGCATAGCAAACATTTGGAAACTTAGTTAAATGTTGTAATAAATTACTTTTGCAACACTCAAACATCTAACATACCAGTGACAGGATCAACCTTTGGATGAGCAGTAAAAGAATGTGAGAGTCTTTTGTCATAGTCAAGCAAGCCAATGGTTTGTAGGTCCCCATCTTCCAAGACTTTGACGGCATCTGTTCAACAGATTGAGAATACTAAATAAAATACAAAAAAAAAAAATCTAGAAATGGAAATTGAGAAGGAGAAAATGCTGACGATGGGAGGGGTTTTGAACAGAAATTAAATTGAAGTATTTTGGAAGGGACATAGTTATAGAATAAAGACGTGGGGGACAAAATTGTTACATGGTTTATCCGCCTCGCTGAGAGCCAAAAGCTTCCCATGGTGGTATACTAGAGCTGTATTGGCTGAAAAGGAGACCCACAATCTATAAGTTAGAAGCAGTCAACGTTCACATGAGAAGAGGTGGACAGGTGTTTCTTATGTTCATGAAGTTGGCTTTACTATATCCAGAAAATTAAAAAAAGAACATAGAAGAATAAATGAAGTAGAAAGCACCATGATTAACCATACCTGTACCATGTCCATAGGTATCGTCAAGTACTTTTAGTTTTGTTCTTAGCAATTGCATGTAAACCGTGACAAGTCCAAACACTCCTTTCAGATCACCAATCTGCACATCACTTTGACATTGCGTAAGGCACGAGACAATAAAACATATCAAAATTGAAGCATATTTTGAAGCGCAAACAACCATGTTTGCGAAAGTAAAATCAGAAGATTGAGAATCACACAACATATTTGGTTTGAAACAAGTCAATGTGATCTCTTTAAAGGGGCATAAAGTTTTTTTTTTTTTAAACTCAAGGCACATACATGAAACTAAATGTCTCAACTAGCTCAGTTTTTCTGAATTTCTTGCCATTTCTCAGGAAAACAAGGACAAAGGATGAAAGATTGGAGATAACAAAAGAAGCACGCAATGACAAGAACAATGTTGTTATATGTACCTTCATGAATTTTGATCCGCCAAAATACTCTTCTTGTGTAAGTTTTGACGTTTTCACAAAACGAGACACATAGGTTGCTTTTCCATCTTTGATGCGCATACCATGAATCATTCTGCAAAATAAAATAAAAACAATGGTATATAAGAAACCAGAAAGAAAATGAGCTAAACTCAACATTTTCCCCTGCATTTCTGAGGACATATAGTACCTTTTCAACTAAAAATAAATTAAAACTATTCTAAGGACAAAAAAATATTGCAATTATTGAAGAATTTAGGTTTATTTGGTCATAAATCTCAAACATATCTTGAAATGAGTTTTTACTCGTTTATTTGGTCATAAATCTCAAACATATCTTGAAATGAGTTTTTACTCAGAAACTATAACTACATTTAAAAATTAACCTTCACTTCTCACTTACACAAGCAAGTAAAATGAACCAAATTTCTCCGTGTCAAACTACTAGGAAAAAACTAGCAAGACACCAAAAATTCACTCAGTCAACCAAACGGGCTTTCCATCGCAGGTGATTTAACTAAGAAGGGTGAATGAAACAGTGGAATATAGTAGATACCAATCCAAGTAGATATGTAAAATTAAAAGAATTACACATCCTAATATATGAATGAGGATGCAAAAAACGCACCCATCTCCATCAAACCTGCAGAAAGAAGAGACACGAATAAAGTTAGCCATATCATTAGATATCGAATAAATAAATGGTAAATAACATATAAATTCATAAATAAATTTAAAGAGAGTATGATTAATTAAATGACTTTATGCATGTTAATTACGAAATAAAAAAGTATTACCAATGATATCCTGCAACAGGAGCAAACTTTGGATTGGGACCCACCCTCACAAATTCACCATTGAGACATTCCTGCAGAAGGCAATAATTTTCCTACCTGAATTAGTTTCACATTTAAGCTTTTAAATTGGTCTTCATCAGATAGAAACTGGACAGCACACTTGCAGAAACATAGATACCAAAGTATCAAAACTAGGCAAACTTATGAAGTTTTTTCACATGAAACTTTATGACACGTCACATGACATGATCCCGCGTCTTAGTATCAGAAGTAGGCTGAAAAACGAAAGTAACTACTTGGTACTCGACTTCAGCCTTTAAAAGCTCGTCTGAGCTCGGGTCATTAACACAATGATCCGATTTATTAATAACTAAAACTCGGTTCAAGCTCGACTCGATTAGTAAAAAATCAGAAAATGTATGTAAAAATATCATGATACTCAAGCTAGAGTCTCGTTCGACTCTCGACTAAAAACACATTTTAATAAAAATACATAAGCAGGGTTTGGGATGTGATTTTATTTTTTTGTCCATATTCCTTCTTTTTCCTATCCTCTCCTTGATAGGCTTAAAAATCAATAATCCTGAAGAACCCAATTCAAATCACGAAAGTCAAAGTCAAGGACACAAAATGATTATTTATTAATAAGCCGTTTAGTTCAAGGAAATGTCACAACAACTGTATCAAACTTGGTGTATAATAAAGAAATAGTAAGGAAATTAACAGTCTACAGATTCATGTCGGGGTTATTGTTTAAAATACACGTTCCTTCGCAGGAATTTTCTGAGGACATCAAATAAGATATCGGAGGAAAAAGAAGGCAAAAACACATTCATCGATAAGAAATTAGAACCAATTATAGATTATTCTCCCTTTCTCCCTAAATGGAACTTAGGATTTTTTATTTTTTTAAATAAAAAAAAAAATTGAGAGTTCCTAAGAACATTATGTCGCTCAACGAAGAAACCAAACTCAAGCCCCATTTTCCATTGCAACAGAAGGAATTAAGAATTAACAAAACAAATTGCGCCGAGAACTACACACACACAATTCAGAAACAATTTTCACAATCTCAAAAAAAAAAAGAGAGAGAGAGAGAGAGAGAGAGAGAGAGAGAGATAAGCACTCACCGGGAGATGCCCAATCACCGGAAGGTCACTAATAGGCGGAGTCTCATCGACGGGGCCAAAGTTGCCGGAGAGATAATGGAGAGGCTTCTTAGAGTCATGCATCATTTTCACAAACGCCCATTCCAACCAGTCTATACCCTTCGATGCCAGACCCTTTGTCGGCTTCGGTTTCACCATCACCACTTCAGCAGCCGCCCTCTCATACTCCTGATCATCTACCTTCAGCTGCCCCATTTCTTCTTAGTTTCCAATCGCAGGGATTTTTATTTTTTATTTTCCTGGGTGTTTTTGTGGAGTATAATTAAAACCGTCCTCAAGATATGTGGTTTTAAAGGAGAAAGACGATGTGTGTGCGTGTCACTCAGTGTGTGCATGTGATTGAGTGTGGTGCGTGTGCGTTTGTCCGTCTCATTCTAGAAGGAAATTAGAAATTTGGTTGTTTTTTGTTGGCACTTGGCAGGGACGGCCACCTTCCTTCTGAATGCGAGTGGTAAAGTTTTTTTTTTTTTTTTTTTTTTTTATATATGATAATAGTTTAATACCCGTGTATTACGAGTCTGTATATCGTGGACCCGGACCATGTAAATATGGTGCACCCGGGACCTAATTCATTCCACGTGTACTAAAGTTTCACGCGCCTTCACTCTCAACGCTCCTCGAAAAACAGACGCTGCAACTTCCTTTTCCCGCTGGCAACTTCACATCTCTCTGCAATTTTTTTTCCTGTTTTCGAATTTTTTTTTTCTCCACACGCTTCAATTTTCGTCTTCTACCAGACGCTGCAGTAGCTTCCTACAAGCAATTCTGAACTTCTCCTAGACGCTACAACCATCTTCTCCCAGCAAATTTATTCGGCAATTTTCATCTTCTCCGTCTGTAAGTTTTACATTTTTTTCCCTTTCAACTTTCAGTTAAGTTCATGTTTCAGTATCGATTGATGATGTTTCATCATCGACTAACACTGATTCATCACAAAACGCTTATTACTTCACAAAATTTAATTATATACTTTCGATTCTTCCGATTCTAGGGTTTAGCCATAAATTTATGTTGATTCATATGTATTTTAACTATATGCTTTCGATTCTCTGCATGTTCTATGTTTAAAAAATTGTGATAAGATTTTATATGTACATCTTGATGATATGTGCAAGAACAGTCTGATGATATGTTGCAGATTTGAGTGATGATATATCATTTCTGAACCTCATATTACTTTTTTTTCTGCGAATATATTAGTTTTCATATAGTAGTAATTGTGTGTCAAGAACAATCCGATGATATGTTCCAGATCTATAATGATATGTCTCATAACTGTATAATATTATATCATTTCTGAAATTTATTTTACTGCAAATATAGATTGACTTTATGATTATATATACAATTTCAATGTAATGATATATTCATGTTTTATGTAATGATATGTTCATTTTCTGCATGATGATATATTCATTGAATTTTGTGTTTAATTATAGATATGAAGAAGAAAGCAGCCAATAAACCTTCGGAGAAATTAGATACTCCGATTGTTGTTGGTAATAAACAGGGTTTAGGTCTCACTCTCCAGGAGGAGGACCTACAGAGAAAAAAATATGAAAAAAACACGAGGGGAGGAAAGAAGAAAAATACAAATGACACAACATCAAAGATAGAGAAAAAGAAAAAGCAGAAAGAAAAGAAAATACCAATTGAAGAACCAGATGCAACATCAATTGAAGCACCTGAATTTGATATAGTGAAACAAATCATACAAAATCAGTTGGAAATTGAGAAGGAAAAAAAGATTGTCAAGCATCACAAAACGCAGTTGCCGAAATCTGATTTTAACAAAACTGCTTCTGCAATTCAAGTTTTCAAAAAGAGTCCAACTGGGAAGAAAACAAAATTACAGAAAAAGAAAAAGGTTTGCTATTTTGATTACTTTATACTTTGAAATAATATTTATATTCCAAATTCAAATTAACACAGATACACTGATATATGTAGGGTGCACCCGTTGAAGATACAGTTGATATACAGATTGCACCAGTTGAAGACACAACTAATATAAAGGTTGCACCCATTTAAGAGAAGAAGAATGAGAAAAAAAGAAAAAATAAAACCAGCTGAGGTTTGAATTTCTCAACAATAATTTTAATACACTATTGCCATGTTTACAATATGTAAATGATGTATTTCATGATATATGACTGGTGTATGTGATATATGTAATTATTTGTATTTGGTGTATTAGATGATATGTAGTTAATGTATCAAATGGTATGTGGTTGGTGTATATGATGGTATGTATTTAGTGTATGTGATGGTATATGATAATACTAATCATATGTGGCTACTATATGAGCCTAGTTTGTATAATGATATGTTCCTCATACATAAGATGATATATGATTGCTGTGTGTGATGATATGTAGCTGGTGTATAGGATGATATGGGATTTCTATATATGATGATATATGGTTGGTGTAAGTGACATATGTAGTTGTTTGTGTTTGGTGTATAAGATGATATGTATTTGGTCTATGAGATGGTATGTGGTTGGTGTATGTGATGGTATGTGGTTGGTGTATGTAGCTACTATATGTGTCTAGTTTAAATGATAATATGTGGCTGGTGTTTTGGATGATATGTGATTGAAGTGTAGGATGATATCTGACTTCTGTATATGATGATATGTAGCTGGTGTATAAAATTAAATGTGATTGATGTATGTAATGATATTTTTGTTTGTGTTTAATGTAATACACGGTATGTGATTGGTGTATGTGATGGTCAATTTTATTTATTTTTCAGGTTGTACTTCAGCAAATTCGTAAAAGAAAAGAACCAGAAACTGACTTAGTTAATCCTCCTCAGAAAAAGAATTTTTTTCGAAAATTTAACCCAGATCATATCCGATTTAGGACATCTCCTAACCCTCTTTTCAAACTGATAGAGCATCTGAATGAAGAACAAAAAGAAGCAGTCCGGAATATTGGATTTGCAGGAATGTTGAAATTATCAACTCGAGAAAACCATGCTGAGTTGGTAACATTTCTGATGGAGCAGTTTGATTGCTTCAGATGCTCAATAAAATTGGAAAGAGATGAATTAAAAATTGAAGAGGATGATGTGGTCTCTGTTTTTGACTTGCCTTTGGGAGAAAGGTCTGTGACAGAAGTTTTGTGTGAGAAAGGTATTTTTAAATTGTTTACATTAATTATATTAACTCCGCCTAATTACCTTATAATATTGTACATATCCTAAATAATTTTATTTTTTAATGCATGTACAAAAAAAGATGATGAAAAATATAAAGATTTGGTAAAAGAATGGCAGCACAGATGGGGTGTTTCAAATGCTGCACCTTTTACATCGAAAATTGGTGAGGCTCTCCAATCAAGAAGTGACTACGGTGATGACTTCAAACACGACTTTGTCGTCTTTGTTGTCACTATCATGTTCATGTCACATCAGAATCGCAAAGCCAATTACAAGATTCTGAAATGCCTTGAAAATGTGAACGAAATCAGGAATTACAATTGGTGTCATTTTATGATCAATTGCCTGATTTCGTCGATTGAAGAGTGGAAATCAAGCACAGCAGTAAATAAATTTTTTGCAGGGCCCGCAATATTCTTAATGGTAACTTCTCTAATAAAGTGAATTACTACTGAATAAAGTGATATAAGATACTAAGAAATAAACTTCTCTAATATTAATTTATTTTGTGCAGTTGTGCTATCTGAATAGAATGGAATTCAAGGTGAGGCGGGCAAATTCAAGAAGATTCCCAATTTGCTCAAATTGGGGATCAACAGAACTGGAAGAGAGAGTCAGAGGAGAAAAAAAATCTGGAGGCTTCGGAAGAGGAAAAGTTATCGAAAGATTGTTGAAGAATGAAGACGATAACAAAATGGTATGTGTTTAATTCTGTATTTAAAGATTGGGGAAAGGTTTATGTGATGGAATATGCGTAGTATATGTGATGGTAAAATCTATGGTTTGGGTGATGATTATTATGTTATTCTTTATATTTCACAAGTATATGTGATTTGTGATGTTATTAATGTAATATTGATTTCTTATT
The DNA here is from genome assembly GCA_014905375.1 of Phtheirospermum japonicum. Taxonomy (NCBI): domain Eukaryota; kingdom Viridiplantae; phylum Streptophyta; class Magnoliopsida; order Lamiales; family Orobanchaceae; genus Phtheirospermum; species Phtheirospermum japonicum. Next base: position 398,682 of record BMAC01000267.1, on the reverse strand, counting down.
TCTGGAATTACAAATGAATTTTAAGAAGTTGTTTATGATGATATGTGTATGGTTTATGTAATGGTATCTTCATAGTCTGTGTAATGGTATCTTTATATTCTGTATGATGGTATGTGCATAGTCTATGTGATGATATATGAATATGTTCTATTTAAAATTTACAAGCACTGATGAAGAATATATATTTCAGATTTATGATGTTATTAATATAATATTTATTTCTTCTTTTTGGGATTACAAATAAATTTTTTAAAAAGTTATTGATAATGATATGTGTATGGTTTATGTGATGGTATCTGTATAGTCTGTGTGATGGTTTGTGCATGGTAAGTGTGATMATATTTGACTATGTTATTCTTTATACTTCACAAGCACTGATGATGAATATATATTTGTAATTTGTGGTGTTACTAATGTAATATTGATTTCTTATTTCTGGAATTACAAATGAATTTTAAAAAATTATTTATGATGATATGTGTATGGTTTATGTGATGGTATCTTCATAGTCTGTGTAATGGTATCTTTCTATTCTGTATGATGGTATGTGCATGGTCTATGTGATGATATATAAATATATTATTTTTAAAATTCAGAAGCACTGATGAAGAATATATATTTCTGATTTGTGATGTTATTAATGTAGTATTGAATTCTTCTTTCTGGGATTACAAATGAATTTTAAAGAAGTTAATGATGATGATATGTGTATGATTTATTTGATGGTATGTGCATAGTCTGTGTGATGGTATGTGCATAGCTTGTATGATGGTATGTGCATGATCTGTGTGATGATCTATGAATATGTTGTTATTTATATTTCACAAATGACTGAATTCTCTCATTCATAAGGAACCCACACCCAAACATTACATTTTTACAATGATGGTTCATGCCGACAAACGGACCACAAATCATATCGTATTTGTTAGTGC
>BMAC01000267.1:367962-393850 GCA_014905375.1 Phtheirospermum japonicum | reverse complement strand
AAACTGATGATAAGTATATATTTTGTGATTTTTGATGTTATTATTTATTTTTCACAAAGTAAAAAATTTGACTTGCTTATACATGTCTTTTTTACAGAAGAGTTGTGATCTTGTTGACATTCAAGAGGAGTCAACAAACAAATTGGTGCAAGTCTTGGGAAAAATGACTGAAGCAGTTCATCAGTTCAGAGATGTAATGGATGAGATTGGAAAAACTGAAACGACAAATGATATTCTGATGACACCATTTGAACTGATATTAAGCTGTAAAGAGAAAGAACCAATTCAAGACCACCAAGAAACAAGCCAGAAAACACCATCCAAAACACCACCAACTCAAAAATCACCACCTGCAAAATCACCTAACCAAAAAACCAGTTGCATATTAGATGATGATATGGATACGTAGTATCATGCACCAACAAATCACCAAATAATTCATAATCCTGCCGCATACGACCATCTCTCCAAAAAAAACTACAAAGCCTAGACTCATTATCAACCTCAAAATCAAAAAAAAAAGTCCTTCTCATTAGCTTGCCTATTTTTAAAAATTTGAATTAAAGAATTCGAATCTGTACCGTCAAATGCATTTGATTTACTTAATGCATTATATGCATCTCTAACACTAAACCCTAAAAAAGGAGAACCACCAGACTGGTTTTTCAAAACCTGAGCACCATCGGCCACACCAACACCACTTTTTTTTAATTCTTTAAGGTAAGCAAGTTGAGTCGGACAAATATTCCTATGGGATGGAAGAAGATGACTTGAAGTAGGTGGACATAATGTATGGTTATGCTCGTTTTTATGTGCAGTAACAACCCACAAACCACTACGATCAATATCAAACCGAATGAAAGAAGGACAGCCTGTTCTCACATCTAATTTCGTATAAGACCTACTTTTTTTTGAAACTTGTTTCTGACCAGCCTTAGAACAAAAAAACATTTTCATAGAAATTGAGCCATCAACCCTCTTCCTATCCTTCCCCTTCCTAATACTAAACCCAACCCTAAACGCATGATCATTATACAAATTATAAGCCTCATCAGCAGAATTCACAATAATGCCACCAAATCATCATCACGCATTGCTCTCTCAGCTGACTGACAATCATCATTCACTACATAATACAAAAAAAATAAAACAAACCAAAAATATGTGAATAATAAAAATATTAACCACATATTAATAACATATATCATCACATAAAACTGAGACAACTCATCATATATTACATTCAGATGGCATCAAATACATACTGACATATCATCACATTCTACATTCAGTTATAATCACATTCTACATTCAGGTATCATCACATTCTACATTCAGATATCATCACATTCTAGTTTCAGATATCATCACATTCTAATTGTCGATATCATCACACTCTAATTCCAGATATCATCACATACAGAATAACAAATAATCACACATTCCCTTCATGAATCGTAAGAGGAGAAATCATATACCTGCTCCTGTAATAGAACTACTATCATCATTGTTCGAACTCCCACCATTCCCAGAAACCGGAATAATTGCAGAAGAAACACAAATTGGAATAGCTACAACAATAAAAATAGAAATAGTTTAAACCTAATTCAATACGAAAATAAATCAATTTCACAAAATAACTTACCCTCGATCCGATTCGCGTCGATTGGAACTTGTAACAGATTCAAGTCCATTTAGAATTGAAAGAATTTGTACAACAGCAATCGATTCGCCGATAATGGATGATTGTTAAGCAGATTGTTTATCAGAAGCAATCGGATTACTCGGATTACTCGTCGCTAATCGATTGTAGTAATTTGCCGGGTTCTCGCCAGTTCACCGCCGCTGATCGATTGTTAATCGGATTACTCGCCGCTGATCGATTATTTATCAGAAGCAATCGATTTGGATTTTGTTCAGATTGAAGAAAGAAATGGAGAAACGCGATGGGGAAAGAAATGGAGAAGGGCGCGTGTGAAATTGAAACACTCAGAAAAAAAAAATAAAGAAAGGCGCGTGTAAATGTGTAAGTTGGCTTTTATATGTGAGAATGAGTGCACCTTATAAGGTGCACCCGGGTCCAACTAATAATTTGTCGTGTATTACACGGAATTTATAAAAAATTAAATATGAAAAATATTTGTGAAAATTATAAATTTTTAAATTTAAAATAAAAAATTTGAAAGGATGTGTTATCAACCCGTGCCATGTTCAATTTATTAATTATTATAATTATTGATTAATATTATATTTTAATGTTTATATTAAATTCGTTAATAATTATATTTACATACTTATAAAAATTCAAAAGATGTCGCATTTTCAACTCATTTCTAATCTATATTAATTAATTATTATTATATTATTTATAGTTATGTTTAGATTAATTCTGTTAGTAATTACAGTTACTCTCAAACCTTCGCGTATTGTGTCATTGTCTAATAAATATTAATTAATTATTATATAATTTTATTTTTTTCTATTTAAATTGAGTTCATTACTAACATTTAGTTACATACTCCAATGATTGCAAATATATCATAATTTACATATATAGAATATTTAAAATTTAAAAATTAAATTATTTCAACTTTTATTATAAATATAATTTATTAATTATTTTCATGAATAAAGATTTTTTTCTACGAATTATATATGACTTATTTATGTTATTATTTTAGGAGTATAAAATAAAATTATTGAATTAGACAAAATATAAGAAAAAAGACTATTAAGTTAGGCTAAATATAATAAAAATAAATATTAAATTAGGCAAGATACAATTAAAGAAAAATACTAAATTAGGTATAAATTAGGCTCGAATGACACATATGCAACCGAAAAACCAAAATTTTTTATTACCAAACGAAGTATACGAAGTAGACACATGCATTAGGAGGATTTTGCATAAATATACTTGTTTAACACTCGTGTATTATATGAGACTTATCAAAAGACAAATATAAAAAAGATTTATGATACTTATTTAATTTTAAATCTAAAATAAAATACTAAAATAATGTATTCCCAACCTGTCTATTTATTAATTATTATAAATATAATTTTGCATTTGATGTTTAAATTAAATTCGTTAATAATTTTAGTAAAATACTTACAAAATTTCAAAAGGCGTCACATTCTAGACCCGTGTCTAATATCTATTTTATTAATTATTATTATTAAATCATTTCATATATTAATGTTTAGAATAAATTCATTAATAATTATTAGTTACATACTTTGAGATATTCAAAAGATGTCATACCCTCAACCCGTGTCCCATTTGTACTGGTCTCTAATCAATGTTTATTAGTTATTAGCATATAACTTAATATTTTTATGTTTAGTTTGAATACATTACTAATATTTAGTTACATACTTAAATTATTGTAAATAACTCATATTTTACCTATATATAATATTTGAAACTCCAAAAATAAATTTATTTTAAATTATATTATCAATAAAAAATATTTAATTATTTTCATAATAAAATTTTTTTAATTAAGATTATTTCATATGTAATTTTTATTTTAATTAAAATAACTAATTTAGATATTATCTACTAATTATATATGACTTATTTCTATTTTTATATTAGGAGAATCAAATAAAAGTATTGAATAAGGAAAAGTATAATAAAAGAATTAAATTAGGCAAGATACAATAAAAAGAAAAGTATTAAATTAGGTAAATATTAGGCTCGGATGACACATAAGCAAACGAAGCACCATATTTTTTTATTTGTCAATCGAAGCATACGAAGCAAACACATAGGTTAGGAGGATTTTGAATTAATATATATGGATGATTTAAAAAATATATAAATATAAAAAATATTTGTGATAATTAAAAACTATTAAGTTTAGAATGAAAATTTAAAAAGTATTTAAATTTGTACCTTGTGTATATTTAATTCATTTATTAATTATTAAAAAAAAATTATTTTAATATTTAGATTAAATTTTATTAATAAATTTTTTATATATTAAGGAAAATTCAAAAGATATCACATTTTAAATGCGTATTTAAAATTTTTTAAATAATAATAATTATTATTAAACTATTTTATATTTAATGTTTATATTAAGTTCGTTAATAGTTAAAAGTTACATATTTTGAAAAACTCAAAAGTGGCATATATCAACTCGTGTCGTATTGTACTTGTGTCTAATAAATATTAATTAATTAATTGATTAATTATTATTATATTTATATATTTGAATTGAATTTATTACTAAAATTTAATTGCGTGCTTATATTATTACAAATAACTCTTACTTTATGTAAAATATATAAGATTCCAAAAATAAAAATATTTTAAATCTTATATAAATATAACTTATTTAATTAGTTTTATAAAAAAGTTTTTATTTTTTAATTAAACCTATTTCATATGTGGTTTTTTTTAAATTAAAATAATGATTTTTATATTAGAGGAATAAAATGAAAGTATTGTATTGAATACACGATAAATATTGAATTAGGTAAAATATAATAAGATGATAAAATTAAATTAGGTAAAATATAATAAAAGAAGAATATTAATTTAGATAAATATTAGTCTAAGATTACATATAAGTGGAGTTTCAATTTTGACCATTGAAGTTTCAATTTGGAGTTTAGTCCTAGAAGTTGTATATTTATACAATTTTAGTCTCAAGTGGTTGATTTGATATTTTATTTAGGGTAAAAAATTATATGCATCCTGTACTATACGTGTTTTTTGAGTTTGCATCCTAACGTTTTTTTTTTTTTTGTAATTTAATGCATCCTGTACTATACAAAATTTTGAAAGTGCATCCTGTACTATACAAAATTTAGAAAATATACAAAAAAAAAAATATTATTTATTTCTGTTGAGAATAGGTGAGAAAATATGACTAGTTTTATTAAATAAATTAAATTTATTATTTATTAAATAATAAATTCGGTGAGTTTGCATATTTAATAAAATATGCTGGAACTAGTTTTAAATAAATAATAAATTCTCCGAAACTCACCTAAAGTATACGGGTTAAAAAATATGCAACCTCACTCGCGAGACTAGGTGAGTTCCGGCGAGTTGGGGCGAGTTGGCTGGTCGGCAAAGGATGCACTTTCAGAATTTTGTGAAGTACAAGATTCATTAAATTACAAAAAAAAAAACGTTAGGATGCAAACCCAAAAAATGCGTATAGTACAGGATGGTTACAATCTTTTTCCCTTTTATTTATTTTTAAAAAAATTAAATATCACAAATCCATAAATGAAGTTACAAGACCAAAAAACCACGAGCTTGTAACTTAAGTGGTATCACTAACCCTTTATAAGGGTGTTGATTCGAACCCTAGACCTTTCAAGTTATTTGAGATTTATCTTCTACTTTCCAACCACTTGACCCAACTTATTAAAAAGTTACAAGACCAAAAATGCTATCTGGACCATGAGCAAAATTGTGTAATGCACATAAAAATAAGTTATAAGGATGTTTGGAGTATGATTTGTTGTAATTCTAAATTATGGTATTTAATTTGACTATTCAGAATTATATGAATAATACTGATTCTTATTTATTGTATTGTTTAATTTTGAATTTTTTACAATCACATATGAAAAATGGGTACGAATAAGAAGTGATGATTTTGTATGACTATTGCATTTAGTTGAGTAGATTAAATATAATATACACATAGTAATGATAATAATTTTATGATGCATAATAAATTGTGTTATAAAAGTGTTGGTTAATATTGAAAAATTGAAAGTGTTAGCATAAATCGATATTGAAATTCATAGTTCAATTTCAAGCTTTTTTATTAACATAAATTGTTTTATAAATATTAAAAAATTGAATGTTAGTGTAAATCGATATGGAGATTCATGGTTCGAATTCAAATATTAGAGTTTTAGAACAACCATGCTCTGAAATAAATAAATCGATGGTACTAAAATTGTAATTTGGTGTGGTTTATCTTGTCCTTATTCTCTATAACTCGTATTGTGTTAACCACGATATTTCTCGTCATTGACCCTTTGTCAATGGCCCATAATATATACCAAGTTTCAAGGTAATGTGTCTCACCGTCAACCATTTGATAAATAAAATAAAAATGAAAAGACAATTAAGTACTCACAAACATCGAAAGCAACTCACATGGTCATTGGCCGTATCTTTTTTTATTTTTTTGGCCAGAAATTATTTTAAGGGGCAACTAAAAAAAAGGCATATCTAGAAAGATAAATTGATTAAAAAAAAAAAAACTTTGGAAGGACGAGTCTAAAAAATGAAAGAGATGAAGTGATAATTCTTTTTCCAAATAGTATTTTATCAGTTTTCTGGATGTCAATCTATCACTATGTTTGTTTGCTCGGTTTTCAAAGAAGGAATCTTTTCCAGGAATAAAATTATCGGGTTTATTAAATAATTAATATATAAAAAAATAAAAATTGAAAAATAAAATATCTTTAAAAACTTAAAATTGCATCCCGGCCATTAAAGTAAATAAGAAAAAATTATAAAAATCGGGACGCTGCTCTTAAACGCATCTTAGTGTTTTTATTAAAAAAAAACTTTTGTGGCCGTTTAAAAAAAAAATGTTTGAAAGCAAGACGCTTGTGTTAAACGCGTCTCCCGGTAAATTAAAAAAATAAATAAATAAATAAATTGGACCGTAACACTAAATGTCAAACGCATCTGGCAAAATAGCTGGACTTAATTAATCCCATATGCTAAGTAAATGCTTTCTTCCTTATTTCCGCTCACGGGGCGGATCTAAAATTATGATTATGCTATTTTTTTTTTATTTTAATGGTCGAGACGCGTTTCAGAATAGCGTCCCGATACAAAATCTTAATTTTTTTAAAGATATTTTATTTTTTCAATTTGTATTTTTTATATATATTATTTATTTAATAAATCCATCATATATTTTTTTTCTTTTTCGAAAAGAAGGTCCGGGTTTGGTTATTAGAAAAAAAAAAAAAGGAAGATAAACTAAACAGATAAAGTTCAATGAATATGAACCAAAAACTTAATAAAACTCTATTTTAAAATTGCAGCAGGGTGTTTGAGAGACTCGTGGCCAGATTGCGATATCTTTCATTTTGTATTGTTTTCCTCACAATAATAATGATTAGGATCAAAAAAGTAGGAGTGATAATTAACAGTATAAAAAGATATCAGTTTATGGATTTGTCGCTATGAATTTGAAAATCGCTGGGGTTCGAATTAAGGAAACTTCTAAGGTGGGTAGGTGCATGGTGGTGCACCTTAGTTATTTTCTCAAATTAATTAGTATAATACAAAGGATTAGGTTCAAATAAATCCCACGTCAATATATGCGAACTTAGGAAATCAATCCGGACCGTAGATCTTATAATATGTGTGGACCAGATTTTTTCTATTTTTTAAATTCATTAAATTACATATATGGAAAGAGGAGGGCTTTTATGTAACTTTACAAATCAGCTAATCAGAATAAAATCCCACCATCCCCGCATTAAACCCAATATTCCTATTCTGTTTAATTTTCCAATCATCCCAACCCTATAATCCTCCCCTTTTCTTCCCCGTCTCCTCTCCAATCGACCGAAATTCTCCAACTCCTCAATTCAGAATCGGCCAAGTGCAGCAACGGCGAAATTAGCGTAGCACCGGCGGAGGCGGCGATGGCGACCCGTAGCGGCGGTGTGACGGCGATGCTCCAATTGGCAGGCAATTTCTCCGCCTTCTCCGAAAACCGATGGCGGCGATGGACTCTCGGGCAGGTGGCTCGGCTGGGCAATCCGGCGGGTGAGGCATCTCGTCTGGTTCTTCGTGGGGCCGCTCGGTGATTACCGTGGCGCTTGACCACGGTTGGAATGGATCTGTGGCCGGGCACGGATGAGAAGGGTGGCAGTCATGGTGGCGGCGTAGCGATGCTCGACTATGGAGGCGGCGGCTCAAGAGACTGGGAAACATGGTGGTGGCCTCGGCGGATGGCGGCGTTCGATTCTCCGGCTGGTTTTGCGTCTGGCGGCGGGTGTTGTGGCTGAGAGCTATGGCTGTTCGGGTTTGAGAAAGGCGACGACTTGGCCTGACTAGGCCGATGCTCTGGGCCCATACGGCCATGAAAGGCGTCTGGTTTGCGACGGCGGCGGGGTTTGGCTGCAGCTGGGCGATGGTGTTGATGGTTGTTGGCGAACGGCGGCATTGTCGGCTGAATTCTGAATGGGTAGGGTTTAATGAATGTAGGGCTGAATGAATGGGTAGGGTTGAATGAATGGGTAGGGTTGAATGTTTGGCCAAAAAGCAGTATTAGTGTAGTTCAAAAGCACTCTAACAATATTACAAAAGCACTCCAAGTATTGCACAGTGTAATTATATGCAATTTTAGAAAAAAGCAGTTTTAGTGTAGTAAAAAAGCGCTGCCATAATATGAAAAAAGCACCCCTGAAATTGTCAAATTTGTAGCACTGCCAACATATAAAAAAAGCATTGCTACTTATATTATAAAAGCACTAATTATAAGTGAAAAAAACATTGCTACTTAATTATACATAAATTTTATTTAAAATTGTTTGTTGAAGATTTGAGTTTTTTGAAATTTTTGAATTTTTCCGTAATTGTAGATGAATTTTGTGATACTTTTTGTATAAAGCCGTAGTGCTTTTTTTTTTATTTATCCGTAGTGCTTTCTAAAGAGCAATTCAGCGCTCTTTATGAATGTTGTTATATGTCGAAAATACCCTTTTTATTAATTTAATGCAATATTTACCATAAATACACTGCTGACGTGTCATGTTCTCAACCATCTAAATTATTCAATCTAGTGGTCAAGATGAGTCCCTAGGTTCACATATAATGACATGGTTCCATTTGAACCCACAAATGATGTCGAAAATAATAGTTTTAAGGATAAATATTTATGTTAGATCAGTTTCACAATGAAATTATTTGATTGTGATATTATATGGAGAAATTTTCATTTACTGAATTTGGAAAATATTTTGGCATTAATAATTCATTGAAAATTTAATTTTTTATTTAATCAAAATCCACCACTTTTGTTAAATGTGTTAAATATTGGTGGTGAGATGTCAAATGAAGAGCATTCTGTGGTACATGTGGCGGATTGCGGTATTTCCTAGCCGATGTGTGAATTTGTGGTTTAATAGGATCTATTATGGGACAAGGCCAAAATTAACAACTTTTTTTTCTATTTTATTTAATTTATTTGTCCAAGCTCACCTAATATTCCTCCCGATCACTTTTCTATCCAATATTGCTCACCTAATATCAAATATTTTTTCACGCCGAATAATCATCAAAAAAAGACAAGCAAATTTTCGGTCCAAAAATTCGCCGATCACGTTCTTCATTTTTATAGTTTTACCGATCTGTTTTTATTTTCCCGATATGTTTTATTTTTCATCAAATCGTTCATAAAAATTTGATAATATGTTTTTACAGATCTGTTTTTTTTTTATGAGTTGTATTCATTTTTATAGTTTTCCCAATCTGTTTTTTTTTTATATAGCTGGATTCATTTTTATAGTTTTCCCAATCTGTATTTTCATGATTCGATCTGCAATAATATAATTGGCAGGAGGGGATGAAGAAATGTGCCGAGGTGGTGGAGGGGATGATATTCGATTCGGTCGCGTCGCCGCCGTTCAGGATTGCCGACATTTGGGCGGCCATTCCGCCACATTGTTGGGTCAAGGATCTGTGGCGGTCGAGCTCATACATCGTACGTGACATCATTGTCGTCCTCGGTTTAATCGCCGCCGCGGTGTATTTAGACAATTGGGCCTTTTGGCCCATCTATTGGATTGTTCAGGGCACTATGTTCTGGGCATTGTTCGTTATGGGCCATGACTGGTACTCTATTAATTTTCACTTATTTCTTTTATTTATTATTATTATTGAAGTATAGGAATTGAACCTCAAGATCTGATAATCTAATTCCATTTCTTAATGAATTATTTATTATTATTCAAAAATTTGAGTAGATGGTAAACTTATTTTGATGATGATTAATTGCAGTGGGCACGAGAGCTTTTTGAACAATCAAACTTTGAATAATGTGGTGGGACATTTACTCCATTATTATTATTATTTTATATTTTTCGTATAGGATTTGTTGATCATTTATTTACACGTCTCTGTTTGATCACAATCTGATGATTACGGCGGCGGGTTGAAAGTCTGTGTATTCTGGGTTTTTACTGGCGGAGGTGGATCTAGGGTTTTGACAAGGAGTGGCGGGGCTTTTCTCAGTATTTTCAGGCGACGGCGATTCTAAGAAGACGAAGAGGGTGGCGGCGGACTTAGGGTTTGTCTTTCTATTGGTTTATAATTTTCTGCAGGTGATCAAATATTAATTCAAATATGTGTAGGATTTTTATGATTTGGGCTGATAATATATATTGTGTTATGTTCAAATTTCCGTTATTCAATTTTATTAAAGCATTGGTTTTTGAATTTCTTCCATTTTATGCTTGTTGAGTTATTGGTTGCACGATTTGTGGTCTGGTATTGTTTCTTTTAATTATTCTTTTATTTTTAATTCTTATTTATTTGTTTGATTTGAACTGAAACTGAAGAAGCTAAATCTAAGCATAGTGATCTAATTTTAATCTACATTTAGTTGGGTCCTTTTGATTCTCCTAATTCGATGTTGTATTTTATTCTGAATCAACTTTAGATCTTTAATCAAATAAGTATTTTATTCAATAGCAAAGTCTTATTCTCAGTCTCTCCTTTTTTCCAGGATTCTTTCGAAAAGATCAATAAAGCAAATAAGAAATGGCTGACCAGAAGAAACAATTCAGCAAGGTCAACCAGCTGCGGCTGTTGGATTCTGGGCTTAATTTAACCGTAAAGGTTGTCAATTCAAAGACAGTAGCATAGAGAGGTCGAACCCAATGACGTTTTGTTTAATGCTTAGTGCGGGACGAGACTGGAATTATAATCTTTTCTACGAGAAACAATTAAGGTTAGCATTTTACAATATAGATCAAGTTACGTGTTTGTTTGTTGCTAAATGATCGTATTTCCCAAGATAATTAAAATTGATTATGTTGTATTATTACAATATTTCTTCTTTATAAAGAAAATCAAGCAACAAACCTAATTCATATAATTATATCTCGGCATGTTAATTTTATAATTTTAAGATTAATTTTTGAAGATATTATGAAATTTTTAGTTGGAATTGTGGTTATAAATCACTACAAAAAAACCCGGCTATGATGGCGGTTCCTGACGGCCAAAAAGCCGTCAGAAATCCTGGCGGATTCCTGGCGGAAATCGTTGCTGGCGGATTTTCTGACGGCCATGGCCTTCAACAATTGTCCCCGCCAACATCCCCTCAGGAATCGAGCAGGAATCTATCCCGCGTAATTATCCTGACGGGCTAACCCGCCAGGAAATAATTATTAATTAAAAAAAAACAAAAATAATATATGCTGACGGCCTTGCCCGTCAGCATATAATATATATATATATATATATATATATATATATATATATATATATATATATATATATATATATATATATATATATATACGCTGACGGCCTAAACCCGTCAGAATTATTAAATAAAAATAAAAAAAATAATGCTGACGGGCAAGCCGTCAGTAATTTATTTAAAATATAATTTATAATATTATAATTATAATACATATAAAATAATATTATATATTTATAATTTAATTAATTATTTATAAATATAATATAATATAAATTATACATTTATAAATATAATATAATAATTATATATTTATAAATAATATTATATATTTATAATAATAATATATTATTATTTATATACAATATATAATAAATATATTTCAAATAATATATATTTATAATTATTTATAAATAATTATATTTATAATATATATATATTATAATTATTTATAAATAATTATATATATATATATATATATAGTTATTTATAAATATATTTATAATAATATTATGCATTTATATATTATTATTCATAAATATAATCAACATTTATAAATATAATATAATAATTATATATTTATAATAATAATATATTATTATTTATATACAATATATAATAAATATATTTCAAATAATATATATTTATAATTATTTTTATATATATATAGTTATTTATAAATATATTTATAATAATATTATGCATTTATATATTATTATTTATAAATATAATCAACATTTATAAATATAATATAATTAATTATAATTATAATTTATAACTTAATTTATATATCTAATATATATTAAAAGTATATAATTTCTAACAAGTAATCGACTTGGCGAGACGGTAACACCATTCCTCTATTTGCAAGAGGTTTGGGGTTCGAATCCCACCAATGCCACATGTGAGGTATTAAATAAACACAAGTTAGGGTGTTGTGGGTTGGGCTCAGGTGGGCTGGGCTAGGCCCGCTCAGTTTTTTTTTATAATATTTTAAAAATACTGACGGGCTTGGCCCGCCAGCAATACTGACGGGAAGAATTGCTGGCGGGCAAATGCTGGCGGCCATTATCCGTTAGGAGGCCGTCAGTATTTCATATACTAACGGATTTGGCCGTCAGCATTGCCGGATTTTTTTGTAGTGAATCTTTTCTATCTAGCATGGGTTTGCAGTTTTCGATGGTTGGTGTGCAATAGTTTCAGATGCACCAAATGATGAAACATGAAGATGTAAAGTTTAATCTTAATTCAAGGGTAATTTTGGTAATTAAAAGGGATTGTAGATTTGTGAGTCAAATTTTTGATTTCTTAAATCAGGGAATGACAATTTACATGCATGGCAGCCTGAGAAGAAATGAAGATTATTCTGACCGTTGATGAGGAAACAATCTGACGGCCACATTGTGTGGAGCGAGCAAAACCCACAAGTTGGGTAGAAATATGGCTTGAAATGCAAAATGTCGTAACTTTTGAACGGTAAATACGTACACTCTCGACGATAACTTGGAAGAGTTGATCCGTAAAGTTGCTTGCAAATGGAGTTTATAGAGTTGATCCATAAAGTTAATCAGTGTTTTGTCAAGTGAAAAGAGGAAATTAGAAGTTAGATGTTAGAAGACAATTGAGGAAGCAATAAGCTGAGAGGATATTGGCTTCTGGCCTTTTTTTTGTCTAAGTAGTGAAGGTACTTTTCATCATCTGTCTTTTTGTTTTTGCTGAGATATTTATGATCATGATGAAATGAAAGAGCATTGCAAAAAGTAGCTTTCTTGAGATTATCATATATATGTGGTGGAGAGGTGTGTATCTATGTGTATGTGTGTCTGGTACATATATAAGAGTTTCGATGATGTGATGATGATTGTTTTTTTTTTTTTTTTTTTCTTTTTTCTTTTAGTTTTTTGGCCCAGTTGCGGTGGTTTTCTTTTTGTGTGTGTACTTCACATGTGCAAACTTATCTTTATCAATAAATGGTACAAAAGAGGTGGAACAAAAGCCAATAGTGTCATAATACTGTCATAAGTTTGGCCTAACGGAGTAGATTAGTAAACTGGGAAGTTCCAATCTTTTCAACTTTGGACTATTTGGCCAGAGTCTATTATACATGCATGGTTTGCCAAGTCATGTTTGCATGCCTGGTGCTATTTTAATTTTTTTTTAATATATTTATTTTATTAAACTCTTTCCTACTTGCTTCCCTACCAATGGACAAGTAATCATCAAGGGTTTCAACATCCTTAAAAAAATTATTCTCTCACCAATTTTCTCATATGTATCATGAGAGACAGTCTCTCTATTTAATCACCCAAAATTCAAGGTCCACCTATTAATATTATCCTTAAACTAATTATACGAATAATTATTAGTATTAGCATTTTTCTACGAAGATAGTTTCCCCAATCTTTGTCAATGTATTAGTATTAGTATTTTAAATTTTATGATAATTATATTTATGAACATATATATTTCAAATATTTTCTATAATAAGTTGAATAAATTAAAAAATGTATGCCCAAATATATGGAGTGCTAAATATATGAAACTGATTTTAACTAAATATCTCAATTGATCATGTTATCATGATTTAAGAAAAAAAGATTAAGTATAAATTAGTAAGATTTATATTATCAATATACATATATACGTGTGTATATATAGATATGAAACTGACTTCAACTAAATATCTCCATTAATCACGTTATCATGATTAATTTATTCAAAGATACATTATACAACTAATTACATATCAAATCACGCTACCCTCATAATTACTACACATTTCTAATTGAAGTATAAAATGGAAAAATATATTTCCCATAATTAATTATTGTGCCAAATATATAATTGGTAAGAATAAAATTCTCACATATTTGTTTTATAACTATTCCTCATATTAATAATTTATTTACTTAAACTAAAATATTCATACCAAATATATACTAATTCATAAAATCAAAAAATTATAATCCTCATAGTGTTAAACTGCATATATATTTTTAGAACGACATAGTATTTCAGTCTTAATTATATTTTCGGAATTTACAAGAATTATGAAATTTACAAGAATTTACAATAATCCTCATAATTTTGAAATTTACGAGAATCTCGGTCTTAATTATATTTTTCATCTCTCGAATGAATGTGATAACCTTATAAAATATATATTTGATATCCCTCAAGGGGTCCTTAATATTTTCACAATTTCGGTCTTCTTCGGGTTTGAACGTCACATTAAGGGTAATTTGCTATATTTAACAACTAATCTTGTTGATTGCATGTATAAATGCACTCGGATATTATTTATTGTGAAAATGATGTAATGTAAATAGAAATATACTAGAACTTGAATGATTTTATATTGGAACGAGACGCCACATAAGTTTAAAATACAATCATACTTTGAAATTTTATATTTTATTTTTATAACTATCACAAATATTTTAAAAGTGTCATTATAAAACTCGCGTATAATGCACAAGTCATCTTTATTTCACAATATTGATAGTTAAGAGCCTAAAGGGTTGAAAATTCTTTATTGTGACGAAAATTATATCATTATAAACAAAACAACTAATGTAGCATAAAAAAAAATCCAAAATTTAAAGTGAACAATATTTTTTTCTTTTTGATATAATAATTCACATTCTTAATTATTTTCTTGATAATAATTTCATTTTTTAACATTTTTATATTTGCCCACGAAAATCGCGGGCTTCAAACTAGTTACTACATAAAAGTATTGATCTACACTTGTTAACTTTCTTTTTTTTGCTTTAACTTTTTTTGTTTATTCAAAAATTTAATTCAATCAAAATTCATACTACTACATATTAATATCATAATATACATCATCACTGTTAGTCGTCATTATCGCCAGTCGAATTCCATCCTACATCGTACAAATCACACACACTAAATCGTCGAATTTCATACTATATCGTACTATTTTTTACTTTATTGTAAAATTCAAACTACATCTTCGAATTTTATACTTTATTGTGGAGTTTCATATAAATTTGTGTAAGTTTATGATTATCCGTTAAATTTTATACTAAAAGCAACCAAATTCATGTTTCAACAAAAACTTAAACTTATAACACTTTTTTGTTTATTTTTTAACTAAAAATTCATTAAAAATACAACTAGTTTTTTTTTTAATTCCTCTGATTTTCAATTTCTTACTTACACAATGAACTTCATACTAAGTCATAATAATCATATTAAATATCACACTACCTTAATCAAATCTCATATTAAACATATCACAAATTTATATTAACCCTATGAAAATTTCATACTAGCTGGAAATTGTAGAAAGCAAAAAAAAAAATAAAAGAAAGAAAGAAATAGAACACCAATAATTTAAAAACCTTCAAATCAATGAAAATAGTTAAAAAAAACAAAAAGGGAAAATAACACTCAACTAAATCTATAGAAATGGTTCAAGTAAACAAATCAAATAAAACAATCAAACAAAGGTGGGCGTACTCAAATGAAAATCAAATTCGAAGAAATAAAAATCTTTAGATAAACGAGGGCTCGAGCAGTAGAAGAATTATCCCCAACGGCAGGAAGAGATTTCTTTGAAAGGATTCTCGTCTTTAAAATAGGGATTAAGCAAGTAGAAATGATGATGGAAGGACCAAATGGTACTCTATGGTACAAGGTCAAGACTCCACCAATTTATTTCCATGAAACGGGAGCAGATATTCTGTTAGAAAATAATTTTTTACAGACATTTAAAAGATTTACGCAAGAAAATGAGACTAAAAGACTTATTTTCACAACCTCGTCTGATCATAAGATTATAGTCCACGAACTACGAGAGGCATTCCATAGAAAAATGCCAATCAATTTTCGCAGGAAGTGTGGTGATGAAGGTAAACTTCAACACCCGAAAATGAAGGATCAAAGAAGGTATGGAGAAGCAATTCTCTAACTATGAACCGAGAGTCTAGGAGCCGAAAGGAAGAAATGATAAAACCATACATAATTGTATTTCTCAAAGCTAGCCTAGACACAAGCTCGCAGCCAGATACCACCATGGAAGAACAAACTTCATTGGAGGATATAAAAAGAAAACTTCAGAAGAATTTCAATGAAGATCCTTTGGCATGGTGGGATAAGAATGAGCTCAAAGCATCTTTGGAGGTGAAAACCAGAAAATAAAAAGAGTTGGTTAGATATAAGCCTATCCTGATGAATCAACAAGATCGAAAGGATATGCAACAAATACTTAAGAAATACATTGACCTTAAGTTAATTGAAGCAAACATCTCTCCATACAGCAGTCCGGGGTTTCTAGTCCGCAACTATGGAGAAATAAAAAGAAGAAAGATGAGATTATTTATTAATTATAAATGAATTAATAACATCTTGGAATTCGATAGATATTATATTCCAAGTAGAGAACATTTGGACAATTGCATTAAAAATGCAAAGTGTTCTCCAAATTCGATTGCAAATCTGGATTTTAACAGATTAAGATGGAAGAAGGAAACAAGAAGTTCATGGCCTTCTCCACACCACAAGGACACTATATTTGTAATGTATGCTCATGGGCCTAACAAATGCACACCGAATATATCAAAGAAAAATGGATAATCTCTTTAAAGGTTATTTTAGGTTCATGTTCGTGTACATTAATGATATACTTATCGCATAAA
Source organism: Phtheirospermum japonicum (assembly GCA_014905375.1). Taxonomy (NCBI): domain Eukaryota; kingdom Viridiplantae; phylum Streptophyta; class Magnoliopsida; order Lamiales; family Orobanchaceae; genus Phtheirospermum; species Phtheirospermum japonicum. The sequence continues at coordinate 376,746 of BMAC01000267.1, read as the reverse complement.
AGAACATGAAAGATTATCTAAAATATTTGGAAACGTTCTCAAATATTTAACACAAGGAGGGGTTAGTGCTTTCAAAAAAGAAGGCAGTAATAGCAACAAGGAAAATTGAGTTCCTTGGGATAAAAATCAATGAGTCTGAGATCATTCTATAATATCATATTTTAAAAAAGATACAAGGATTTCTTCAAGGACAAAAGGCAACATCAAAATTTTTCTGGGAGTTGTTAATTTTGCTAGGATGTTTATAAATAACTTGGAACATCATGAGAAGGTGTTTAGTTGCCTACTAAAAAAGGATGTCGATTTTAAATGGGAAAAGGAATACCGTGAAGGGATTAAACATCTTAAGGAGGTTTGCAAACACTTCCTAAACTAGAAATTCCAAACGACGAGGATGAACTGATTCTATACATGGATGCTAGTGATTATTGGTGGACAGTTGTTCTTACGAAAGTAATGCCAAAGGGAAAAGTGCCATACAAATATTGCAGCGGACAATTTTCAAATACTGAAGCAAATCGATGACATGTCAGTGATAAGGACTTCTTTGCAGTTAGAAAGATATTTAAGAAATTGATTTTATTTCCGCTATCCAAGAAGTTCACCTTCAAAATTGATAATTTGAGTGTTAAAGCCTTTAAAAAAAAAAATTAAATCTAAACCTGAAAAGGCCAGATTACTTAGATGGCAAGCTGAATGACAATATTATGATTATAATATTGTTATTATAAAATCTCATGAAAATATTCATGCATATTTCTTAACAAGAGATTGAGGGATCAGAAATTGGTTCATTTCTCAAAATGGCGAGGCATCTAAGTGAACACCTAGAGATGCTTCAACGCGAGTTCCATGCATTGACCCTCAATACAGAGGTAGCCGAAAGGTTACAATGAGCTGATTGGAAAATATTTTCTGATCAAATACGAGATTGTTGGGTCGAACTAATTGCTCTTCCAATATTGATTTTAGTTAAACAATGCGCGTCTACTTTTAAAAGGTTTTAAGTTTTGAAAGCAAGTTCGCCCGCAAGAGAACGAGGTCACTTTAGACTGGCAAGTTAAACCGAGTTGAATTCTCAAGGAGTGGAAATACGGAGTCGACGATGTTTATTATATCACACTTCACAAACTCTAAATCTAAACACGCGAACGAAAAGGGTTTTTCTTTGATTATTTAAAAAGAACTACAAATTAAATCTAATCTTACAAAGAGAGTGTCAATCTCGATGCAAGAACGTAATTAAAACTCAACAACGGATATAAAAATAAATTTAAAATCAGAAAATGGGAGATTCCTAGGGTTCTAAGGCATCAAAAAGAGTCCCAATTCCTTCATCCATCATAGAGATTAAAGATTAAAGATTCATGATTCAAGATCTAAGCTTTCTTTTCCCTTCTTATTTTAGAATTGTGCTTTTCTTATTTATTTTTCTTTTGTTAATTCATGAACTCCATGAGTAAGTAGTTTATTATTCCAGTCATTGTGACGTTGAAACCTTTGTGAGATTATGTTCTAATCAATTCTCGTAATATCTATTTCGTTCGTCATATGAGATTGTTTGTGTTATTCTATTTACATGACATGATTGCTTACTTTCTGATTTGGATTGGCCACCTAGATTAGGGGTTGGTTGTCAATTGCTAGGAATAGGGCTGCATCCCATGTAATTGTCTTGATTTCTATTTCATTGTAGCAACTAATGATCGTGCATCATTAGGGGTAACACAACATAAGTGTATTAAATCGAGCTTATGAGTTCATTGCTTAGATTAGCCTATTTTCCTAGCGTTTAATGTTGTTATTGGATTAAATATATAGAGCTTATTCTAGGTTGTTCATTAATTAGGTTTAATTGAAGAGCTTGTTTCGATTAAACATTCGGTAAGGGCAAATCCGAGTAGCAGAGCTTGTTGTTACTTAGGGTTAATAGTTTCATATGAAAAGTGGATTATGATATTACAATTGGTTAGATGAATCGATCGAGGGCGGAAACTGAACTTGGACTGGATTTTTCTCATTATTATTAAATCTTTATTAATTCTCTTACGGGTTTCGTTTGTTTGATTTGACTTTCTTTCTTATTTATTAGATTATTTAGTTCTCATTAGTTATTTCATCATCTTATACCCCATTTTATTAGTTTAGTTAGATACGAATAATCACAAATTAATCCTCACTCCTCGTGGGACCGACCCTTGCAGCCACGTGCTAACATCGGGTCACCCGATGATAGTCTGCCCGAACCTACGCACAATGTCCATAATTCCATCATTATTCATACCAAGGTCGAGCCCTTGTTGTTTCTATCATGGATTCAACACCATGTGACGGAGGACACAGAGCAACATGTGCAAGACGTTTTCAAGATGGTGGGAACTAATATTCTTCCACATGAGACAATGGGCAAAACTGTTTTCGCAAGTTTCTATGAGAAGTTGCCACCAAGTCAAGAAGATCCAGTGAAGCACCCAATTTTGAAACGAGTGGAGTTTATGGAGATTGGATTCGAGAGATTCCATTCAATGTAAGACCACCGTTGAAACCTCCTTGGGTTACTAACTGAAAGGGTATCACGTCGAGCTAACAACGTTAACAAAAGGCGCTTGTTGGTTGGCAACCAAATGTTTACATTGTTTTTATTTTGAATTTTATCTTTATTTTCCTTCTTTCTTTCTATCTCACAGTTGAAGGGGAAGAAAGGCTTGGTTGAAGTATTTGGATGTGTGGGCTTATTTTATGAAGAAATTCAGCACCGGGACCTTCTCTCCATTTACTCCGGTGATTTCTATTCCTACTTTTCCTTCATACTGCATATTGGTTTGTTTATAATTATTTTATGCTTACTTGAGGACACGTAAGAGTTTAAGTTTGTTTGAGTTAGGCTTTAATGGTATATGATATGTGTGGTGCTGAATTTTTTTTTATGGTTTATGATATGTGTGATGAGTTTCCTGATGATGAATGATGTTGAGTTTGCAGGAAGAAAAAACTAAAGAGGATAGTACTTGCTTGCATTGCTTAGGAAAATTATGCTTCGGTTAAAGTCTCTAGGTATCGTTTGATTTAGGTATCAAGAGCATGATTGTTAGTACTTTTGTAATTCATTTATGGGGCGTCAATTCTAGGTTGTTTGCATTGTTGAGGTGTCTTTGTGGTTGTCGTCCTAAATGCGAGTTTGTGTGGGGCCTTGAAGTTGGCGGTTGTGTGAGAATATCTCATTAGTTGAAACGGAATTTATTGAAGTCCGGGTGGAGGAATATCGACTGGGTGTAGTCGAAAAATATTAAAAAAAGAAGAAAACAGAAAAGATTGAGGTGCTGAAACAGCTGCCTATCTGTGGTTAACCAAGTCCGTCTCGCTTACACTACAGGCGATTTCCAACGAAGACATGATCAGCAGCCCGACATTTCACGCACGTATGCTTATACTCAAATGGCACATACTAATCTCAATTCCATTAAAACGGAGGTGAAGTTCGACAAATCAAATCAATAACTAAGACGATCCTCCTGTTCAGCGTCTGATCCTAATTATCAAGTCAAGAACGATAGTGCGGAGCTGCAGGCATCAATAAAAAAGAATAAATAAATGGGTGGACGAAATATTTGATCGCAACCAACAATGGATAATAGCTAAACCATCGAGTAGCGAGGGGGCACAATAGTACATTGATGTGGTGTATATGAAAAGGGGTTGCCAATCTACAGGGGTCACTTTAGTCAATACTTGAAACACATGCGATTTCTAGAAATATGAGGGTGTCTAGAGTCCGGATGAGTTCATATAAGCAATTTGAGTGACTTACTAGTGTGAAAGTGTGTTTTGTGCATTAATTCTATATTGCTTGAGGACAAGCAATGGTTTAGGTTTGGGGGAATTTGATATGCGAGAAATTATGTGGAAGTTAATGGTTTAAAAATACATCTTTGTGCGTTTCATATTGTCATATATATTTATTTTTCGCTTATTTGTTCTTGTGAGTGGACGAGCACCAATTGCATATTTTTCATCTATTTTGTAGTATTTAATTGCTAGATTGGTGCGGTGATGATTGAAGAATGCTAAGTAGCCGAGAAAGCTCAGGACTTATTAGATGAAGCTTGCAAACTGTTGCAAGAATTGGACATTCGAAATTTTGAAGTATTTTGGTCTTGAGATGGACAAGTGTGGGCCTACAAGTGGAGTTTCAATGAAATCGGGCCTTGATTTGATGTGTTACCGCTGACACTGGGTTTGTTATCCACACTGGGTTACCCAGTGCTGACAGAGGGGATTTAGCGGTTACCCCAATGGCTAACCCTATGGTTAAGTGCTGACAGAGAGGTTAGCGGTTACCTTAGCGATTAACCTTACCGCTAACGAGCCTAGAATCCTATTTTTGTAAGGAAACTTCTTCTCCAAGTTTTGGGAACTTATTAATACCTTCCATACTCCAGAAAAAATCGAAAAATTGGAGATTCCTAGGGTTCTAAGGCATCAAAAAGAGTCCCAATTCTTTCATCCATCATAGAGATTGAAGATTGAAGATTCAAGATTCAAAATCTAAGCTTTCTTTTCCCTTCTTATTCTAGTACTATGTTTTTCTTATTTATTCTTCTTTTGTTATTTCTTGAACTCCATGAGTGAATAGTTTATTTATTCTAGTCCTTGTGACGTTGAAACCTTCGCTAGATTATGTTCTAATCAATTCCCGTAATATCTATTTCTTTCGTCATATGAGATTGTTTGTGTTATTCTATTTACATGACATGATTGCTTACTTTCTGATTTGGATTGGCCACCTAAATTAGGGGTTGGTTGTCAATTTCTAGGAATAGAGCTGCTTCCCATGTAATTGTCGTGGTTTCTATTTCATTGTAGCAACTAATGGTCGTGCATCATTAGGGGTAACACAACACAAGTGTATTAAACCAAGCTTATGAGTTTATTACTTAGATTAGCCTATTTGCCTAGCGTTTAATGCTATTATTGGATTAAATCTAAAGAGCTTATTCTAGGTTGTTCATTAATTAGGTTTAATTGAAGATCTTGTTTTATTTAAACATTCGGTAAGGGCAAATTTGAGTAGCAGAGCTTGTTGTTACTTAGGGTTAATAGTTTCACATGAAAAGTGGATTGTGATATTACAATTGGTTAGATGAATCGATCGAGGGCGAAAACCGAACTTGGACTGGAGTTTTCTCATTATTATTAAAAAAAATTAATTCTCTTACGTGTTTCGTTTGTTTGATTTGATTCTCTTTCTTATTTATTTGATTATTTAGTTCTCATTAGTTAGTTCATCATCTTATACCCCATTTTATTAGTTTAGTTAGATACGAATAATCACAAACTAATCCTCACTTCTCGTGGGATCGACCCTTACTTACCACTTTATTTAGTGGAGGAAAGTCAAGGAAACTTTATAAATAATAAATTTACCGCGTTGCGACGCGTGGTCAACGACACGAAAAGTATGAAATTCTAAATTAAGTTAGATTTACACTTATTATCATATTTATGATCAAATAAGATAGAAAAAAAAAATACGATAGTACGACACGAACACGGCACGGTAACCCTATTTTCCACCCCTGTATAAATTTGGAGCCTTACCACTGGTTCATAGAATATCACCACCCTAAAATACCACAACTTTCGAGATGGATACAAGATGCAGTGCACGAGGCCTGGGCAAATAACTCGCATCTCGAACGGGGTGATGTCCTAGAGTTATATTTCTTTAACGCAGTACCATAACCAGTTAGAAAGTGAATGCATGAAGTATTTCATTTCATCAAACTTATACGACCAGACACGGTGGCAATGAAAGAATTAAAGCACCATCGTCTAAAGAAGCCCCATTAGTAACAACACTCATGGAGAATGACATGTCCACAACAAGGGCATGGGGTTTCTGGGTTTGTCTCACAGAGATGGACAAAGTCAAGTTCCCGTTTAAGATCTTTTAAAACAAGGGGAATGGGTCTTTCCTGTTAAATACAATGACAGAAAATACAGTAGGGTCCGTATAAAATCTATACGAGAAAAAGAGAGCTCTTATGTAGAGTAATAAGGTATCGGGGAGTAAAGAAATTTGTCGGAAATATTGCAACAGGCCCACCTCTAGAGATGGTCGGATAAAATTTGTCTGAAATATTCAAATTAGACGGAGTCGAAGTTTGGACAAGATCCAAACAAAACATTCCAAGTAGTCAGGGACCACCAAATACGTATTTTGCCCAGGGACCGCACAAACCATAAAAGCAGAGGGCTCTCTGACAATAATAAAGAGGTCATGTGATCTCCAGATCCCCAAAAAATGTGCCCCTTCAAAGAGAAAATTGCACCCGCTAGCAGGAGGATAATAATGGAAGGAGTGACGCAAGCAATGATGTCAATAAAGTTACAAGATGTGAAGTCCGGATCTCAAATATACTAGACTTCTATAAATTCAGAAGTTGGAGGAAGTAGGTGGAGGAAGTAGAAGGCATCGATCATTTCCTTCTATTTCTAATAATAATAGTGTGAGTTTTAGTGAAAAAAGAAAGAAAGAATAAGTGTGTTGTAATAATCATTTGTAATAGTGAGTTTTTGTATTATCGATGTCAATAAAATTACAAGATGTGAGTCCGGATCTCAAATCTACCAGACTTCTATAAATTCAGAAGTTGGAGGAAATAGAAGGCATCGATCATTTCCTTCTATTTCTAATAATAATAGTGTGAGTTTTAGTGAAAAAAGAAAGAAAGAATAAGTGTGTTGTAATAATCATTTGTAATGGTGAGTTTTTGTATTATTGAGTGAAAGCCTTCTATATGAGAGGCTAAAAGGGTATCTCCTCCTAAAAGGAGATTACTAATGTAATAAATTATCTTTTAAGTTCTTAATAAAATAAAGACTCTTGTTTCAATATGTGTGCTTTATATCCCATAAATTTATCTATATAAATTAAGTATCTCTTATGTCTGGAGTAGGAAATGAACCAGTGTTGTGCAGAATAATTGTTGAAGGAGTCGGATAACTTGTAGTTCAACTTCTGTCAGTTGAAGTTAGACGAAAAAAAACCATATGTAAAATTAACTAGGAGCGATAATCTTCTGACTGGTGACATCATAGACCATTTCACCCGAGGATATTTTGGTCAAATAGGAGTACGAAATTAGAGAGAAAGTTTAATTACACAGAAGCATGTTGAGCCTAATTACTATCCGATAAATTTCTAATTATTTTTTATTTTGTACCTAAGTATTAGGTATCACAAAACTAAGTACTCAATATTATGAATGAAAATTAAAGGATATTTAGGTCACAAAAGAGTAAACTATAATTTATATAATGGGTAGGAATTGAAAAAAATATATTAATTAGAGAGTAGACCCGAAAGTAAAAGTATACTTTGTTAGCCTACCAAAAAGGCCTTCTGCCAATCCCATTAGATAAGATATAACAGCATTGTGTCATAGTCCTAATTTTGAAATTTTAAGGGTTGTATGGAATTCCCATTCAATTTTTTCCAAATTCCATTTATTTCAAAAAATGAGATTATATTTGTTTAATGTATTCGTATTCGAAATTAAACCAAATTTATTTTTCATCATTTTTAATGAAAATCAAAAATTTAAATAATTTAACAAAAACTTTCCATTATAATTATACAAATCTATATAAACATTACCCTCTCCATTTATCGTATTTTAGAAAATTTTATATCCCATTCAACTGCCATATTTACATTACCAAGAAAATTAATATTAATTTTAACATTGCCAAAAGGAATATAATGAATTTTACTAAAGGACGTTATGATCATTTAGTATCTAATTAATTATAATTCTTAATATACGTGAAATGATCAATCCCAACATATAAAACGAGAAAGTTAGAAAATTACAATCAAACAAATTTTTGTCAAAAATAGGTATTTGATATTTATTTTTTTTTTCAATCATAAATTTTAGATAATTTATTAAATATATTTTTATTTTTTCACACAAAATTCAATAAATTTCTAATTATCAATTTTCTCATTGGAAATTGAAAAATTGAATGCAAACAATTTCATAACTAATACATTCCATTTTTTTTAAAGTGGGTAACCATTATAAATTTGGTGGATAATTTAAAGCTGGCAAGTGATTGTAAGGATAGACACGTGTCTCTGTATAAACCAGTACTTCATGAAAGAGCCTATGAGGCTATGCCCTCCCGGACTTGATGTTATGAACTACGAAATCAATTTGTAGGGATAGGTCGGATGGATATCTTTAGGTGGGTTTCCTACCATTAGTTTGGAATTAGTTCCACAAATATGTTGTTATATTGAAAATGCAAGGACAATAATTTGGCATGTAAAATGACAAAATTATAGGGGAACAATTTGGCGGTAGTGTCAAATGTCATGTGACAACTTCATTTGGTAGATTGATAGAACTCATATTAGGTCTCACTCCATTGGTTAATAACAATTAACTTGCTTGATGGGATTCTGATCGAACTAACTATTCAAGTTGTGATATCAGTTGTTGTCTAACATTTTAAAATTGGTTTGGGTTTTCAGGGCTAGAGTTCAAAAAAATATGCACTTTCATTATTATAAAAAGTCGCACTCCTTATTATTCAAAAGTTACGTTTTTTGAAGTGAATGAATATTTAAGTAATTGTATCAAACAAACTAAATAACTCATTATCTACTCATTCAAGGGACCATAATACTTTTCGACTAAGGTATAAAATCTAATTGAAAAAATTGAACTAAAGAAACACGAGAGTATAAATAACATACAAAAATTATGTAAACAA
>BMAC01000267.1:337053-353517 GCA_014905375.1 Phtheirospermum japonicum | reverse complement strand
CATGTACATTTGGGGTTTTAAAAGATGTTGAACTGATCATTATAAACTAAGCAGAAATTAAACTAAAGATAATTTAACTAATTATTCTAAACTATATTACCAACTACGAGCAATAATTATACTATCAGTAATACGCAACCATAAATCAAACCTAATTAACGAATCTAGAAGCATGAGCCATAAGAAATTACCACTAAGCAATGAATCATAAGAATCTAAGATTAATGAATAACTAAGCATAAATCGATCGCATAAATAAACTAAATTAAACCAATATCCAATATCAAGCATAAAACGATTAAGCTAATTAAACTAGTCTAGCATTAATAACGAAATTAACTAAACAATTAACTACGAAATTATCTAAGAGTTTAGAGTACTTATTGTAACTAATGAAAGCGGTAAAAAGCTCCAACTATTCCAGAGTTTGAACATTGATCTTGGGCGAAGATTGAATCCCGAACTCGAATTCGATGTTTTGGACGCGTTCTTCTTCGATCCTTGATCTCCGTCTTCAAATCTCGTTATGAGATGTGGGATTATTGTTATTATAAGCTAAAATACCCTAAGAGGTCGTGTCTCTTCCAAAAAATCCGAAATAAGGAGGGTTTATATAGATATTACAAGTCTTGGCGCTCAAGAAACCCTAAAATCCGAATTCTGGGCCGTCGCGTCGACGTAGCGTCGACTGACGCGCGCTGGTGCTCGGCGTCGGTGCTGCCTGGGCGGGTGCGTCGACTGGGTGCGTCGACATCGACGCTTCAGCAAGTTGCGTCGACGTGGCATCGACATCTGTGCGTCGACATCGACAGTGCGTCGATGCTGCGTCGACTGACGCAGATTATGGCTCGCGTCGACGGTCGCGTCAGTCGACGCGACTGCGCGTCTGCTTCCGTCTCTCTCTATCTTTTGCTACTTGTTTCGCCGGAAAGCTCGTTCTCCTATTCTTGAACATCGAACTTCGTCTATTACGCGCTGAACTCTTCCGGTTACTTAGCTGTAAAGTGAAAACAACAAAATATCACCTATTTGCATCAATTACGATTAAAATACGGTAAAATAAGTCAGAACTATAAAAATACGGAATTATGCTTAAATCGTCCAACTTATACAAAAAACAAATAGAAAAACGTACTAAAATACTAATAAAAATAAGGACAAATCTACTCTAATCAGGCATAAACACAGTTAGGATAATAACATAATTAAGAAATTTAATTGATCATATCAATCAATCTTAATTTTTATTAGGAGAACCTTAATCATTAAATTTCGAGAAATAATTCGGTGAATCTTAACACTCATAGTTGACTTCCTTTTTTAAAATTCAGCACACAATCAATTAATCCTGTGAGATAAGAAATCAAAATTTCTTTGAAGAACCAAAAAAACCCCGACTCACAAACAAACACAAATATCTATTGTTTAAGTAAGTGATTTTGTGCATCATCATCATTATTATATATATTAGTGTTGTTTCTTTTTCCAACTGTCAGGGGCTTACCACAATCAAGAGCAGGCTGGCCCATCCTCCAAGGATGATATACAAATTGACCTCAATATCTTGTCTTAGGTTTCATGAAAAAAAAAGATCACGGTCTCAATAATTTTTGTGTTGTATGATTTTAATATATATTAAAAACCTCAATGATTGTGACAATAATTTTTGTGTTGTATGATTTTAATATATATTAAAAGGAGAATTCTCAACTACTCCAAAATATAAAAACTATTGCCTAAAATTCCATTTAATATAAAAGTTCTCTAATAATCTAATTACTATAACAATATACTAAACTACACTTAATAGATTTTTCTCAAGAGGAGCAGTTGAAACAATTAAATTATGACTGCTAATAAAACTCGTTTAATGCAATTTCAATCTTTCCAAACTTGAAGTCTAACCAATAAAGTAAAAGTTGATAAATAAGGTAATTGCAACTTTGCAAGAAACATAGGGAAAATGACAACTAGGTATCTATGGGTTCTATAGATCATTTTTTCATAATCTAAATTATATAAAATGCTATTACATGAGTAATTACGAAGTACTCTGTTAAAATTACAAACTACTTTGTTCAAATTGCGAACTACTGCTGGAATTACGAACTACACTTCACTTTTTTTCCGACAACAACAACAATATATTTATGAATAACTGCAACAACTCACAGGAACATATCAAACTACTATGCTCGAGTTACGAACTACATTGCAAGCCTTTTTCCAACAACAACAACAATAATTTCTGAAAAATTGCAACTACTCAAAGGAAAATAACAAACTACTATGTTCGAATTACGAACTACACTGCACTTCTTTTTCAAACAACAACAACAATAATTTATGAGAAACTGCAACTACTCAAAGAAAAATAGCAAACTACTATGTTCGAATTACGAACTACACTGCACTTCTTTTTCCAACAACAACAACGATAATTTATGAAAAATTGTAACTACGCATAAGAAAATAGAAAACTACTCTTCTCGAGTTACGTACTACATTGCACTTCTTTTTCCAACCACAACAACGATAATTTATGAAAAATTACAACTACTCATAAGAAAATAGCAAACTACTATACTCGAATTACGAACTACGCTACAATTATTTTTCCAACAACAACGATAATAATTTATGAAAAACTGCAACTACTCACAGGAAAATACCAAACTACCCTGCTGGAATTACGAAATACAGTGCAATGATAATTTATGAACAACAACAACTATGTTTGCTTTATTTATTATTTATATTTATTTCAATTAAATTCTCATATTACATGGATAAATGAACTCTTACGGCAGCTAAAAACTTGACATTTGTGGCGGTCAAAAGTATGAACGGGAATTGTTGGCTCGGCGGCTCTTTTCTCCTTCCCACCATATTTACTTTTGCAGTCGCTTTCGTCAAATTCCCGAAAGTTAAAATTTATAGTGGGATTATTTGTTGACTTTATTTGCTAACTTTTAGTGTCATAATTTACATAGTTTAATAATTTAGACAAATTGCTAAATTAGTGGGATTTATGGCAGCAAATCAGGCTGACATAGTCTAATGGGAACATACTTAATTTAGGGGTGAGAGAGAGAGATATGTAGGGGTAGTTTTGATAGTTTAAATATAATATTTTTATTAAATTGGAAGTTTTTGGTTTATATAAGACTAAAAAGAACTAGTTCGAAAACCCGCGTTTACGCGGGCATATCAAAATAATACATAAAAACGTAAAGTTTATATGAGAAAATATAAATTTCATAAAAGGAATTATTAATACAATTAGAGCCGTGTAACATATATGAGAAAACCTCCTACATTAACTGTCTTATTAAAAATGTTACTGTCGTCGTAGCATAGAATCTCAAATTCTTTTGAGTTAGAGCCGTGACTGATCTTCTGTAAATTTCATATATTGAATATCTTATTAAATAATATCCATGTAACACTCGTGTACAGCACGCGATTTGTAAGAGTAATTCATTACAAATACTAAAAAATCAAATAAATAACAAATCACTCATTTTCTAAAATCAACAACTACTCAAAAATATCAAATTGCCCAAAAAAACACTAATTAAAAGAAATATAGTAATTATAAGCTTAGTTGCTGCCAAGTGGTATTTGTTTTGAAAAAATAATCCACAACTACTGAATTTCAACATCTAGTAAATATTTCAATTACACAAATTTCATTAATACACAAAATTCATTGAAATATCCCATTAGCAGGAATCGCTGGAGAATGGAAATAAGTCAATTTGGCGGCAGTCGTCAACACTAAAATATTTTTCAAGAATTAAAAATTCGCAATAAATTTCAAAACTAATAAAAAAAAGGGCTCTAACTCACAAGTAATAATAAAAAAACAATATTAAAGCACTAAGACATACAACAATACTGATTTTTAAAAATAATAACATCAACATGAAAAAGAAAAAAAATAGATATGTTAATAAATATCATCTCCCATAAAGATATTACTCATAGTAGGAGGACATGGACGCATTGTGAATGCCATTAAGGCTAATTTTTTCTACCATATGTAAATAGATTAATTTACTTCAATAACTTTAATTTAATTACAAAAAGTTTGAAATATTGTGATTCTTAAATCAAACACATAAGACGTATACAATTTGCCCCTAAAAATTTAAATGGTTAAATATATTTATATATATTAATCTGCTAGATGGTATAACTTTTATATATACATATCAATCAATCAATTAATACAATCTATATTATCAAATTCAATAAGTATTTAAATATGATAGTGAATTAGAATTAAATGAAGTATAACCGGGTTTGTGGTAAACTTGAAAGAGAATAATTATTGGCAAGTTAAACTATGTTGACATCATTTATATTTTTAACATAAATTAACAAATTATAAGTGTATGGCTCGTCGATGCAATTAAATAAAATATAAAATGAAAGAAAATATACATCAATAACATATTTGATGTAAATTTTATATTAATTAAAAATACTTAAATATTAAAATTGTTACAGAAGACACACGGATTTTATGTTTTTTTAAACCTAAAAATGATATAAATTCCCAACTTTCATATCTAAATATGCAAATTTATATAGTTAATTAAATGTATTTAGCGTGTAAAATAAAAGTAAGTCATGCAAAATTGGATTTGATTGAATTAATTTAAGGATTGAACTTGGTGTGTTTTTAGATTAAAATTTTAATTTAGGAAGTTTATTTTATCTCTCATTTAGTCCAAATAAGAGTTTAATTTAATTTAAGAAACTCACCAATTAACATTAAATTTATAACCAAACAGAAAGAAAAAAGAAAAAAACCTCTTATAAATTTAAGAACATGTAAAAAGAACAACATACGTTTTGAATTATTAAGGCCTCAAGTTTGTCAATCGTATAATTGCTTGTTAATGAAATCAACCGTATTGACTCAATTTGGTGTTAAGTTGAATAAGAGAATAAGTTTTGATTGACTTAATTTAAGGATTAATTTAGGTGTGGTGTGGGTGTTTTTAAATTCAATTGTTATTTTCTTTCTTCAACTTTTACATTTTCTTTCTTCTTGAATTTCCAGCTTTTTAGCTTTCGTTAGAATATAGATTTTTTAGAATTGCTCGGATGGTGGAAGTAGTTCAGTCTTAGTTCGCGTGTTTTCCTCGTTAGATTGTTGAAACTCTCCATTTTCAATTAGTAAGCTTTCATTTCCTTGCTTTTATTATTTGAATTTCTTATTTGCTTTGATTGTGAATTTTCTAGTTGAATTTGTGATATTATTGATACGTAATCATGTTTCTTGCGATTTCTCATGGTTTGATTCTTAAAATTCATATGATAATCATTATTGTTATTCAAAACTCCATTGTTGATTTCTTCAAGCTTTTCATATTTAACCGTGTCCATGTTTGCGTTGAGTTTGAATTGCTGCATTTCTTGATGAGTTATGTTTAGAATTTATGGGTCTAGTGCCTAAAATCATTTAGAACCATCAATTGGGATTGTTGGGTTAATATACAAGTTGGGATTAACAACCCCAAATCGTAGGTTAAGTGTTCGATTAAATGCTAATAAATCGTGGAGATGATTCTAGAGCCCTATATCCCCGTTTTATTAATATTCTCAAAGTTTTTGATTTCATTGCTCGTCGTTTAAATCATCTTCTTAGTTATTACAGCTTCTCAAACTAGAATTTGACCGTGTGTTTAAAATAGTCTTTTTCGTTGTTTTCTTATCCGTGAACCAAACGTAAAAAGTTACTTCCGGTTAGTCTTCCTTGAGAGATTCGACTCGAGTCAACTTGTCACTTACAACCGCTCCGTTCTCTTGCGGATGAGCTTTTTATTTAAGAAAAAGTAAGTGTTAAAAAGTTTCGAACAGATACATCATCACCCATTGAATTTTAAAGAGTGCTTACAATTCTCAAAAGAAAATCGCGCAATAAATGTCGAACATGATATTCTTGCGTTGAATTGTATAAGGGCAAAGATTAATCCAGTGAAGTCTTTTATTGTAAACATATTGTTAGAGGATGCCAGAATATCGGTACTACTAGTTTCGATTTCAAAAACTATAAAAGAGACTTGTTAGCATATATTTCAAGGGATCATGCACAGTTGGTTATTGACAAGTGTTATAAAAGACAAGAAATCAATTCGACTATCTAGTTTGGTTATGAACTTACGAGTGTGATCGGATAAAGAGGATCTTTTGGGCTGATCCCATTTCTAGGAAAACCTTTCCAACTTTTGGCGGCGTAGTGTCATTAACGTAACGTACAGAACTAACAGGTGCACGATAAATACAAGTTTTAATCATATTTTGTCATTTATTTAGTTAGGTTCCAATTACTTTTTGTGCTTTTATAACATTTTCTAACTTCATTTTATATTATTTGGATGTTCTTGCATGTTTGGTATTTTTTGTTGTTGTTGTTGTTGTTTTTGGAGGATATTGGAAGCTTTTTGGACTAAGAAGAGCTTAAATAATAAAGAATAGATATTTGGGCCAGAGCTAAGGAAGAAAAGAGATCATTGGGCCAGGACTGGAGTAAGCCCGCAAGCTCACTGCACTGACGAATCCCGGAAGATCCCTATCGACCCCATTAGCAATCGATAGTTGGGTTGCTACTATAATTCAATTTCACGACAATCACTAGTGACCTGATTATCGGTCACTAATGAGGTTGGTAACCGGCCAAATACGTTACAAAATGGCTAAAAATAGATTTAATGGATGTGATTCATTTTTTTTTAAATTTCGCTTAGAATACATCATGTAACATCAGTTTTTAGTAAAAAAAACAAAAATCATCCACCATAGTTTAGTGTCAAAGTGTGAGATTGAGAGAGCTTGAGAGGGAATTCGGAGAAGTAACACGTGAAGCATGGAGATTGAAATACCTACACGCTTCAATGGTTTAGCTTTCCTTTTTAATTTGCATTATGCAATTTAAGTGTTTGATGAAATGCTTGACTAAGTTTACAAACATATCTAGCTAGTTTTTCCATTATTATGGGGCTTGATTTATTGTTTCATAGAGTTTGACATTCATTTGTGTTTCTAAATGTTGTGATTTATTGACAACCTTACAAAACTAATAGTTTAATAAATCATAATTCTAAAGATGAGGTTTATCAATAGACTTTCGAAGACGAAACCCTCTAATAAACAAGACCGAGAGGTTTGAGATTAGTAGTTAAGTCATAAAAATCCTTAAAACCTTTTGGAGTTCTAAGTATGATTTTAAATAGATACGTTGTTTCATCCTTAAAATATATGATTTAATCACTTCGATTGTGATTGGCTTGTTCATGAATCGAATCATAATATATTTGATAGATTGAAAAAGATGAACATTAGGATATCATTATAACCCCAAACCCCAAGATATCACTGAACACTTGATTTTCTCAATTCTATAAATTGTGCTTTGCTTTTAGATACATATTTAGTTATACTTTTGATTAGTTTAATATCATTATTTGTAATGATAAAACCCAAATCATTTTTATATCGTTTAGATAAAACTAAATTACTATATTATATTACTTGTCAATATTAAATCGTTATATGGTCCTTGTGGGATTTGACCTTACTCATTTTGTGCTGCATCTACACTTTATACTTGCGGTTAGATAGATTATATGAAAGAATAAATTTTTATTACTCGCCAATTCCTAGTTAAAATAAGAATGAGCCAAGTTTTTAGTGCTGTTGACGGGGACCATTAGGTTTAAGTTGATAATAATATAATTGATAAATTAGTTTTAATCTAAACAATGGTTATATTTTTATTGGAGTTTAGATTGGTTGAATTGTAGGTGGTGCATGTGCACACGTTCTAAATGGGAACCTTTGGAACCCATCGACCTAAAAAATGAAGCAACTTGTAGACGAAACAAGTCCAAAAGAGTTAGATGCTAGATGGTTGGAAATATAGTCAAATATCAATGACCAAATCAATTGTCTCCAACAACAATTACAAGCATTGCATGCACAAATGGAACAATAAGTACAACTTCGACAAAATATAGAACCACCATGTTCCAACCCCTTGTTAACCAAGCCCACGGAGGAGAGAATGGGCCAACTATTCAAGCCAACAACTTCGAATTGATAGTGATGGTTCAACAAACCAATTTGGGGGAAGTGCCACAGACAACCCAAACGTGTATTTGGCGTAATTTTTGGAGATATTCGAGACCATCAAGATGAATGAGGTCCCGGAAGATGCTATAAGATTATGCTTATTTTCTTTCTCATTAATGGATATAACAAAGTTTTGATACAACACACTCGTCTTTAAACCCATTGACACATGGAATGAAATATGTCAAAAAAAATTACTCAAATTCTTCCAACAGAGCAAACATTAAAGTTGAAGAGCGAGATTACCCAGTTTTGCTAATTAGACGGAGAGCCATCAAATGAGGTTTGGGAAAGATTTAGAGAATAATTGAGAAAGTGCCCTCAACATGATTTTCCTGAAAACCAAAAAATTTATTACTTTTACAATGGGTTGAGAGGCCACACGAAGGTGATGGTAGATGCCTCATCTGAAGGTGCTTTGTTAGAAAAGAGAACCGATGAGGCGATGACAATTCTTGAAAAGATGGAGGCTAATATTTATCAATGGAGACGGAATGATTGATGATGAAGAAAGTTGTGGTAGTTGCGCTGAAAATTGACTGAGCTAATTATTTAGTGGAAAAGGTGAGATTTCCCCCTCCTGTGGAGCCGTTTTATGTTTCCTCTTATTTATTTCTTCACCAGGACCACCCGTCCCACCTTTGCTACTATCTTCTCTGGACAAGCTATCTTCTGAAGATGAGATTGTACTATCTCCCATCTTGGTTTTTCCAGACATGTTCACCATTGTGTGATATATCAACCACTTGCTCCTTAGGTGTGCCCTAAGAGTTACTGCTAGTCTGCTAGCTCCAACAAAAGCCTTCTTAAGGTTTCTCTATGTTTTGGTGTTCTGTTTCATGTTGCTAAAAAGTTTCAACAAGGGCTGTTCACCCGAATTTTCCATTGACGATGTCACTTGATGTGTCCAAAAAAGTTGGACACTTCAAGAAAAGGCTCGAACCGCAATTGGCTTTCTTCCTTAACTTCTTCAAATATCGTCCGATCTACTGGTAACTCAGTTAGAGATAATCTGACCTACAAAATAGGCATTGGAGTGCTCCTGGTGTAGACACTCCGACGCTTAAGTGCGTAAAATATCAAAAGAGATCTTAAATCAAAAGGAGTTCTGAGTCCCTATTTATAAGAGGTAGCGACTTGATCAACAAGTTAGTAATATTCCTTTACTGAAATAAAACTAGGTATTCTCACACCATAAGTAAAGATCCTTTCCTAAGGACTTTTTTTTCGAATTCAAGAGTCAAACCCTATCAGCCGTTAGGCCTTAAAGGCCCATAATTCACGTACCGAGATGGCCCTTCATCGGGCTGAGCTGCTCATTCATCATTTTAATGCTTAAGCATGCCTTATATGGAGGAATCAGTTCATCCTCTCAAGAATATTTTATTTGATCAAGTCGTCCCCCAAGACACTCTAGGTTGGAGAATGTTAGCTCAACAAGATGTTCAATCGACTCGATCCGGTTCGATTGAGATAACATATTTTGGCCACATCAACATACTTATATGATATTTGAGTTAGTCTAGACATGTGGATGAGGTTAATTCATGATATAGCTGCCCTGAGACAGACTCCCTGTTTATTGAGGTGCTATGTGAGACATACGAACTGAGCTGTTTGAAAAGATAATTTAGTGTCATGTGAGACATTTGGGTTGTGCCATGATGATGAATGATTATGATTATATGATGAGATCTTTTCGGTGCATAGTAGATAGGTTAACGACCCAATATAGGAAAATAAATGCATAAGAAATGTTTCTCATTAACACAATATTGCATAATCACTTTGCAATGACTTATGAGGCTCATCAAGCATGCATGATTTTTACTTGTTGAGATATAATTCATTTAGTTTATGCATTGTAGGTGAACCCGTTGATAACTGATTTCTAACTGTCCATATTGTTAGGGCGTTCCTATGAGTTTTAGGAAGATTACATGGATGATGACTTGTTGAACTGAACATTAGGCTTACTTTATTTTTGGAATTTGTAAAAATAATTTGAGAAACTCTTATGTATATAAGTTTCAATAAAAATTGTTAAAATAGTGTGAAACTTGTAAATATGTTTGTAAGTCTTTATATATGAGTGAACCTTGGTTTAAGAAAGTGAGGGTGCGCTTGGAAGCGGAAAAATTTTTCTTTTTGTCTCGCTGAAAAAAATAATTACTTTGACTTTTAAAAAAGTCATTAGAAAACCATATCACCAAACAAACTACGGTTGAAATTATTTCACCTTAATTTATTTACTCTCTTCCCTCATTCACACTTGGCCCTAATTATTTTTCCCCTCTTTTGTCCTTGAACTCACATCAAAGTCAGAAGACCGCCATAAAGCCATTCGTCTGGTTTGTAGCCCAATTAATTCATACTCAAACAATCCGTAAGGAAATCGATTACATCGGAGACGCTCAGATTAATTGCTATATTTATTGCGCCTCTTTGGAACTATAAAGTTGCAACAGGTAGAAAGTCTCATGGCGGAGATCCAATTTGGGGAAATATCTCCACCTGTTCAGAGAGTATTATTTGTTTAGGAAACGGCGGCGATGTGGGTCCCAACAAAACCGGCGGCGGCGGTCGCCAGAACGGAAATCCCGTTTCTTAACCTGAGTTTGGCGGAGGCTCGAACCCATTTTCTCAAAAATGGGGCGACCATAAGAGCTGGTTCGGAGGGACCTTCTGGAGAGATCTGAGAAAACTGGGGTAGACGATGAGGGTGATCTGTAGAAGAACACGAAGATCAAGCAGAGAAAGACGAGGGACCAGAATGTGAGCTTGGCTAGAGATGAATGTAGCCTGAGCCTGTTGTTGTATGGAGATTTTTCAATCTTGAACATTCCTGGGGTTGATGAGGGACTGTCAATGTGCTTCATCTGGGATGCGAAAATCCAATGAAAATCTTGGAGATTTGATAGGTGCCCACTTGGATAATCCCCTTGTTTTGACGATAATCAGATGATTTTTTTGAAGGAAGAAAAAATTGTTCGGGCAAATTAGTGAATGGCGAAAGAAACTATTTTTATTTTAAATTTTTATTTTGAGATTTTTTATGATTATGGTAATGAAGACTGGGGAAACAAATGAAAAGGAAGATTTTTTATTCACGTAAATTTTTTTCCTTCCAAATCATATTTTCACCAAAATATTTAATTCACTAGAAAAAATAGATTTTATTATTTTTTTCAGCTAAACGAAACGAGACGAGATAAACGGTTTCCAAGCGCACCCTGAGTTTTCCTATCGTGCTTTAAGTAAAAAATATTTGACATATTTTATGAATTCTGTTGAAGTAGAAGCATAAAAGTGTAAAAGTAGAAGCAGAAAAGGTACGAGACAAAAAAGAGGCGGAGGAAGATTAGGGTTCTCATTAATCAAGGGTCCCTTTATATAGGGTACCAATTATACAGTCCCCTAATTACATAATAATAATGAATACCTAAATTACCCTCATACTAACTTGTTTATATAGACACACCAAATGTGTAATTCCTTTAACACTCCCCCTTGTGTCGAGTCAACAAGTAAGATGGTGCATGAGTAATTGCCTCATTAAAAACCTTTGCCAAGTCAAAGGGTGAAATGGTGTTTCATTGTTGCCTCGTTAAAACCTTGCCAAGTAACAAAACCCAATGGGAAAAATAAAACTTGGTCGAAGGGTGAAATGGTGTTTCATTGTTGTCTCGTTAAAACCTTGCCAAGTAACAAAACCCAATGGGAAAAATAAAACTTGGTCTAAGGAAAAAGAGTACAACACACCTATGTTGAGACTCCCCCTAAAGTGTACACCCTTCTCTGATATGTACATCTATCAAGAGAACTTTGAAAGTCTCAACTTTCTCAATTTACGTGATTCTTGAGAAAGTGCATAATTTGTTGGTTGTAGAATAGTTGTGGTTATATTACTCATATTATCACATTTTCTTCAGTGATAGAGTTCAAGCCACTATCATAAGATATATGAATGATCATAAGATTTATCGTAGATACTCACAAACTACTACAAGTATAATAATGATCTCTTTACATGGATCGAATGAGTAACCAACATCAACGATACTATTTGGTGTTTCAAAGTAGGAAATAAACTCAACATTTTCTATAGGGATTWCAAGACCATCTGCAGTCCCAATTATATTTATGAATGGGAAAAATAAACTCGCRTCAATGGTTTCTTTTAGGTATCAAATTACATTTTGATTCCATTCCAGTAACATTTGAGCTTTCTTGAGTTAAATCAAGATAACAATTTGAGAAAGTAATATTTGGTCAAGTGTATTAGTAATGGTATAATAATGCGCATATTGTACGTAGGTAGAGAATTTCAGCTCCCACCAGTTCTTCGTCATTCCATTGACGAAATTGATATTTCCTTATATCTTCACTTTGACCAATCATAGGAGTGCTAACATATTGCACTTATCCATATTTAATTGTCTGATCATCTTTTGGATATATGCAAACTGTAGAATTTAGTATTCCACAAACTCGGTTTTAGTTTAAAGCCTTAACATGACCGAGTTTTTCCATGATGCATTATCTCAAATTAAGAATTTCAAATAACTAGAGATATCTCTTATTTCATTAAGAGTGGATGTTATGTTCCTTTCATCGACATATACAATTATAATCGCAAATCTGATGCTTATAAATACGCAAGGGCATAGAGTATCTTTTCCCAATCAAGTAGTCACTTAGACGGTTATACCACATCCGTCTGGATTATTTTAATCCATAAAGTGAGTGTTTCAATTTAATTTGCAAATGAACTCCGTGGCTTAGAGTCACTTGCCTTGGCAATGAAAGGCCAGCAAGCACTTTCGTATATATCTCTAAATCGTGATCCCCATAGAGATATGATGTAGCCACAGGTATAAGCTGCATTCTCATTTATTATGGGGGAGTACATATCCCCATAGTCAATTCCAGGGCGTTTTGAGAAACTTTGTCCTTCAAGTATAGATTTGCATCTCATGGCTTTATTTTTCTCATTACGCTTTTTGACAAAACTTTGTTTATGTCCTATAGGCTTTACACTTGGTGAGGTTAGCACTACCAAACCAAATACCTACCTTGTTGTCAGTGAATTTAGTTCTACCTGGATTGATTCTTTACATTTAGGTCAATTTGCTCTATATTGATATTTCAATAGAGCGTGGTTCGATACTATTGTACTCTATGATTCTTTGAGAAACAATATATATATATCATCAATGTATATGAAAAGTCTTTCCATCAACTTATATAAACTCTCATTGTACATTGAGGTTTCTTTATTCTCTGGAATCATATTAAACTTCGGAGCGTCCTCCATTAATGATTCATGGACATAAGTATACAATCAGAGATAATCTCATGAGAGTCATTATCTTCATTGATGATCAATTAAAGTTGTGCCATACATGCCCTCTTATTCCTTGGGCGAGTATTGATCGAACCAAGTGACCTCCCCCTGTTCCTTTTGGGGGTCACGACCTCAACCACACCTCCACTAAGTATGGTTGCAATGCCTTAATCTGTGACATTGTGCCCTTCACAGGGACTTTTAACCTTGCAGACACATTTGCAGCTTGTATATATATGATCTCGTCACTTTAGAAATTGAGTCTTCTATACTTTGAAGATCAATTATTCACTTTACTTTTCTTTCACGTTACATTGTGAAATGAGGGGATCATAATGAGATATAGTATGAAACTATTCATGTCGTTCCATTAGAAAATACTTTTTCTTATCTCCCCCTAACGACGGTAATATTATCTCATTAGAGTGACAAATTTGCTAATTTAGCAATAAAGAGATCGTCTGTCAAAGATTTCAAATAGCGGATGATTGTAGGAGATTCATTTCCAACATAAATACTTAATCGTCTTTGAAAACCCATAGAATGCGCTGTGGGGGCGCAATAGGCACATATACTGCTTAATCAAATATGCGTAGATATTAGTTATCAGGCTTATATCCAGTTACCAACTGGTACGCAAAATATTTGGTTAGCAGGGGTTCATAAACGAATAAGTAAGAGTTGCGTGCAATATTGCATAACCCACTGCAAAGACAAATGAGTGCGCATAAACACTGTCTTAATCACCATCTATATTCTTTTTCGGCAGTGTCTTCTTTGAGATCTTATTATATATGCACATTAGGGTACAAGATCCAGTACATTTATCTTTATTAAAATGCTATAGTCATCAAGTACTTTTGATGTAAACTCTCTAGCATTATAAGTTTGGGTGTTTTATAAGGGTGGTGAGTCCTCAATTATATTAAATGTGCTAGAAGTTTTGCAAATGCAGCATTTCTATGGACAATACGTGCCGAAGCATCGACCAAAACTATAAAATACTTGAATTATCCGCATTTTGAATGGTTATGTCCACATGTATCACCTTGGATTCTTTGTAAGAATGGAATGTTTTGCTTTGTATCTATAGCATAGGAAGGTCTCGATCCTGTTTTTACTAAAGACCAGGCTTTGCAAAACGAGTGATTTTCCTTTGAGATAGATATTGAGGCAGAGTGAGATGTAGGTAATGCATCTTGTGCTTCAGAAGTTATTAGCTGCACTTGGGCAGCAATAGTACCGATTGGGCAGTACATCGCGTTTATATACCACTTTATGAGTCACTCGAAAGAAAGTATGTTCGTGTGAGTTTTTCAAAATGTGGATCATCGTGTTACGACCTGGATGCCCAAGGCGGTCATGCCAAAGCCTGTATGAGTCAGTGTCACATGGTTCGTTATTGGTGACGACATAGGATTCAATAATCCTGATAGTGGTGAGGTATAACCCACTAGATTGACTCATTACTTTCTCTAAGATGCGTTTTCTTCCACATTCATTAGAGGTAATATATAAATATATTCATTTCCATTCTCACAATGAGTTTCCAAGTGATAACCGTTGGCATGGATATCTTTAAAACTCAGCAATGTTCGATTTGCTCTAGGTGCATATAGAGCCTCTGTGACTGTTATCATTGTGCCATTAGACATCAAGAATTTGGCAGTTCCTCGCCCTTTGATTAGTTGGGATGTCCCAATCATCGTAGTCACAGATGAGCTATAAGGAATTAATTCAACAAATAATTGTCTATTCCTTAAAATTGTTTGAGTAGTCCCACTATCAGCTAAGCACTCTATTTCGACGCGCAACATTCCTTATAAAAGTGGTGATAGTGTCATGGAAAGAGTTAGAGGAATTTCTCTAATTCATTGGAGTGTTGTGGACGATCTGGAATGATATACTTTTCATTCGAATATATAGCTCTATGCGTAAGATGTATTTTTGCACATCTTATTGCTGTATTTGAACCAAGAACATAGTTTTATAAATAATAAAGTCGAATACATTCAATACTTTAGAATGAAATTCGAGATTATTAATAATCCAATCAAATAAATGTCTTGTCCAAAGTAAATCTAATTCAAAAATACCAAACTCCATATTCTCAATAAAATGAGGCAATCATGCCTTCACAAATATCTTGAGATATAAGTAAATAGATGAAGTAGATCACCCAAGATCAGGAACATCAAGTGACTGAGCAAGGTTCTTATTGCCATTGAAGTCCGCAATCATGAGGTTGACATCAGCGTCAAGATCTCCATTTTACACATAGTGAGTCTCTTGTTCTTTAGACTCTCTAAGTTTCTTGTAGATGGCTGCCACCTTATCACTTCCGTGACAGTTGTGGTACCAATGCCCAGTGTCACCACATCTATAGTAAGGTTCATTCCCAACTCTCTCTCCTTTCTTTGAGGGGTTCTCGTGTGGTGCCTTGGTTTTATAACGACCAGTCCCAATATTACCATGACCACTTTGGGCGCTACCACCATCTTTGCGTCATCCATGGGGAGAGCCTCCACGGCCTCTACTGCGGCCCCCATGGCCCCTGCCTCGTGGTGCATAATTACCACTTTGAGGGGGAATAACACGTCCAGTCCTCATTGCTTTGGGGTTCTTTCCACTATTCGCTTGACCATATTTAGTTTCTGAAATTTTCTTTGTCCCGGCAGGTCTAGCATTATTGTTCAAGAGAACCTGATCATGCCTCTCAGCTACTTGAAGCATATTAATCAACTTATTAAAAGTTGTAATCCTTTTGTTATCATACTCGAGCCTATACTGGTTCGCTAGTATAAGTGCTTGAAGTAGGAAAAGTGGATAGAGTTTTTTTTTTTTTTGTATCATATCATCTTCCGTGATTTGCTTTCCACAGAAGGTAAGACGTGCTTTTAAGCGCAACATGTCCTTGTTGAAGTCATTGACCCTCTTATAGTCAAGTAAGCGGATTTCATTCCACTGAACGG